>OY720442.1:39134161-39451661 GCA_963082915.1 Dolichopus griseipennis | reverse complement strand
TTTTTGCTCACTTTGGTAATTAGTAAGGTTAGTAAAAACTGAAGATACTTTTTTTTATTAGGTGGTATTGTATTACTGGTAGATTGTCACTCCCTCTATCAATACAAAAAAAAAAGAAATGCAGTGTATATGCAGTGCATTTTACAACTTATTTCAAGAAATTTAAATTGAAGAATATATAAAACAATACATTTTACCGTTATTAGACATTTAAAACTTATATCAGATAACTAAGTAGTATAATATTATCAAATAAATAATGAACTTTAGCAGTTAAATTCAATAATTAATAAAAAATATTCTATTTTACATGAATAACAGAAATAAAAATTTCAATGGAAAAAAAAAAATATCACGTGTCTTAAAATCAATAAAATTGTATATCTCCTCCTTTATATCAATGTTGTCTGTTATATTGAATATTTCTTGGTAGGTAGGTACATTATAAGTACATTATTCTTGTATTATACAATTTTTGTTTTTAAATTTAAAACAAAGAATAGATTTTTTTAATAATTATTGTAAATATAATTATAAAATATTATTCTTATAAATACATAATTTTTTTTTTGTAAAATGACAACCATTTTAGTTCTATTTGAAAAATAAGGTAGATAATATATAAAGTAGTATAAAATACCTATGTAATATATAATATATATCAAAATATATATATATATATATAGATATATATTAATAACAGGCGTTTCCAGACATCTGAATGAAATTTTTTTGATTCTCTCTTGAAATTAAAATTTACAAACTTTTATTTTATATTTCAATAATGAATTTGAAAACAAATTTATTTAATTTAAATTTATAATTTGTTTTTCTTCCGATTAATATAATAAAAATATACATGTGCATATATATATATATATAATTGACAATTTACATATTTTATGTTGCACAAAAATGAAAATATAATGCAACAATAAAATTAAACTACCTAATATTTTGCATACACATATATATGTTTAAAAATTTATACGGTAGATAATATAGTGTAAGAGGGGGCCTAAAAAAAAATTAAAATAAAAATAGGTAGGTATTATAAAAAGAAATTGCTAATGAACAACAAAAAAAAAAATTTAAATATATGCAATGCAATAGACAAGAAAAAGAACAAATGAAAAACAGAAAAAAAAAACTTAAAGAAAATTAAAATATTTATCTATCTATATTGTATATGGGAAAGCTGAAATAGTCATACATATGTCATTGATTGCATATCTTATAGTATTCCATTTTTTTTTTTATTTTATAAAGGAATGAAAATACCATCATTACATTGAAAATTGCACCTTATACCAAATTTAAACATAAATTTAATTAAAATTAAATTTTAGTTTTGCTAGTGGATGCAATATTTCACACGTTTCTTAATATCCTATATTTTTTTTTGTTTAATTGAGATGAGGAAAAAAAGAAGACGATGTAGATACTTATCATAATTTGTATAATGTAATTTGTTTGCTTATAATCAGAATTATTTTATTATCGAATGTAAATAAAATTCATTTAGTTTATTAATAAAAAAAAAAAAATCATCTTTAAATTAAATTTAAAATAAAATTTTAAAGGTTTATATAATACCTATGTTGTTATTGTTATTATTAATAAGTATGAACTATTAATTTAAGTATTTATTATGTTAATTAAAATTTTGACGGAAAATAAAATTCTAAATATTATTAATTATTATACATCCTCCTCTATGGTTTATAATATCATATCACCCATTTCACTTTAAAATAAATTAAAAAAATTTTTTTAAATTAAAAATATATATATGTATACAATTTAGATATTGGGTATATAAATGTAGTATTTATTATATACATAATAATATATAATAAATGCTTCTTTTTTTAATAAACATGTACTAATTTAGGTCAAATTATTTAAGAAAAAAAGCACCTTTTCTATATTTGTATTTAAATTTTTTTTTTTTAATTTTCGGCGACTTTTTAAAACTCTTAAGAAAATATTTTCTCATTAATTATTATGTTTTCAATTTCAAATTTATTTTAACTTATAATAACATGGGTCCATAAAGGTAGTTATATACAAAAATAACTTTTAATAGCAGTTATTTAAACTAATTTGCCAATTGTATGTTAATTTTTTTGATATAAAATTTATTATACTGAAACTTTTGTTTTTAATTTATCATCATCAAAGCTTTAATCACACTTTAAATGTATACCTATATATATATATATATGTATAAATGTATTTAATTAAATTAAACAAAATATATATATATATATATATATATATACTTTTTAAATTAAATTTACCTTTTATACGAAATATTAAATGTTAAGTTTTTCTTTTTTAAAATTATTTATATTTTATAAAAAAGTTTTTCATTAAATTATTTTTATATTTAATATTTTAATTAATTTTCAACATTTTTCTTTTCTATATTTTGATTTTACACAAATCTTTTTGAGTTTTTTTATTTTCAATTTTCTAGTCCTATACAACAATAGATAATTTTTTAATTCTATTTAATTTAATTAATTTTCCTTTTGATATTTTCCTAGAGTTTTTTTTTTTTTTTGTTTTTTTCTTTTGCTTATTTTTTTATTGAATTTTTATTTTTATTTTATATTTTTTTTTTTCAATATTTAATTAATATAATTTACTCTAATTGTTTTTTAAATTTTTTTTTTTTTAATACGATTTTTTATTTAATTACTACTTATTACAAATTTTTTTAAAAATTAGGAATTAAACATATATGTAAAATGATTTTTAAAATTTTTGTAATAAAGGAAAGAAAAAAAAAAAAAACTAAGTTTTTGTATAGTGTTTTATCATTTGACCCAAAAAATTATTTTATAATCGATACTCATCACACCCATGTTGAAGAAATATAGCGATGATTTTCATACAAATAAGCACTACTACTGAATCTGACTGTGTAAAAAAAATATTTGAAAAAATTTTTTTAAAATAAAATTTTAATTTTTTCACTAGCACTTTACAATAACCGTTTCTTGTTTTTTTATTTAATTTGGTTTTTATATTTTTTTTTTTAATTAATTTTACTCTTATTTTATAAATTTTTTTATATTTTTATTACAATAAGTTTTTAGTTTTAAAATATTTATTTTAATTTAATTTTTTATAGAATATTTTTTCTTTCTACATGAAAAAAAAAAAAACAAAATGAGAAAAAAACAACAACAAAAAAAAAAATTCACCAGCACCAGATTATATAGAAGAGCGACATATAGTTTTTTGTTCGTGTATATATCTCTATGTGTATATTTTAATATATAAAATTGTACATATATATATATAAATTTTTTTTTTTTTTTTTTTTTTATATAACGATTTCAGGAAATAAAAAATTTAATTTTTTTATTTTATACTAAACTATAATTATATTTGTATTAGAAAAATTTGACATTTAATTTTTTTTACTTTTTACTTTTCTGTAGTTTTTCCTCTTTTTTTTTTTTATTTTATCAAAATATAAATTGTCAATTTTTTTAATTTCTTAATAAAAAATACTAAATTATATAATTTCGGTCTTATTTATTATTTATTATTATTATTTTTTTTGATTTTCCTAATTGAAATTTTTTTTTTTTTAAATACAATAAATTAGGAGATTTTTTAAAAACTATTTTAACATTTCTATTTAATTATTAATAAATTTTTTTTAGTCTTATTCTTATATTATAAAATATATGTATATATATATGTGTACATACATATATATATATATATAATATAATGTAGTATATGTACACAGAAGAGAGAGAAAATTATAATTCTTTTTCTTTTTTTAATTTATCTACTTTGGTATTTTATTTTATTTTATTATATTTTATTATTTTAAATATAATTTTTGTCTTGAAAAATTTTTTAAATTTTTTTTTTTCGTTGTGATCACACAAAAAATAACAGAATGTAAACAACGAAGTCAATTCACCGAAAGTCGTCTGTACTCGCCATCATTTATATTAATTCACTGAAAGCGAATTGCATAAAAACGTCAAAATTTCCATTGCATAGATGTGAAAAAAAAAAAAAAATAATAATAATGAGTTTGCGCATTACATTGCACAACAGAGAAAACGACAGTGAAAAGAACACACATTAAAATATAACATAGAATATAATAATGAGAACATACAAAAACTTTTTAATAAAAAAAAAATATATATTTTTCTTTTTTTTGTAACTAAACTTAACAAAAAAGTACAATTACCACATTTATCATTTAAAAAACTGGTTGAAATTATTAAATCTTGGAAAGAATTATGATTAAATTAATATTCACACATAATAATGTCAATTCCATACAATAAAAAGATTGTAAGAAGGCGCTTTTTCGATTTTAAATAAAGAAAAGTAAAGATTTTCTTTAATTTTTATTAGTTGTAAATTGTAAAATTGCTGACTTCATTCTAATAATCTTTGATAAAACAACAAATTCCAGAGAGTATATTCGTAATCTGATCAAAGGCGTAGCGGTAAAGACTTCGCCTTTCATATGGAAGGTCTCGGGTTCAAACCCCGGTCAGATCATATCCAATAAAAAAATATCGTAAAATTGTTTAATTATATCGTAATAGTTTATATCGTAATATAAAATAAGATATTAATAAAAATATATAAATATTTCTTGTGTAAGATTATAGATGGCACACAAAATTAACATTTGTGCATTCATATTTCATAACCTTATACAATAGCTACAGCCGAGTAATCAACGGCTTAGTGAGTATTATGATTAAAGAAACTGAAGCCTAGTTTAAAATAAAAACTTGGTGAATGCCCTATACTCCTTAAAGGAGTGGAAAAGGAATAAAAAAAAAATATTCGTAATGATTAGGCTAGACTGTTCAGCCTAAAAATGCGAGAAAGTGCTAGAGTTGATAAAAAATTCTTAATATCTGCAATTTTAATTTTCTATATGAAATGGCATTTGTTAAATCAGCGAGGGAGTAAATGAGCTCTAAATGTTATTTGGAGTTTTTTAGGGTAATCCAAAACTAATATAACCTACTGAAGAGTTTAATATAGTATTGGATTGTAGTTGACGCTTAAATGCATTCACCAATACATAAATTTAATTTTATGTTTCATTTATTAATTTTGTAAAAATTTAAAAGTGGACATTTTATGAATATTTAATAGGTATTCAAACAAAGCGATAAGAGCCCTATGGGGCTGCAGAGCAGGGGTGCACAACGTGCCGCAAGGCCTAGGTGTAAGGGAGACTCGCTTTCCCCCTTTCTAAACAACAACAACAATAGATATTCAATAATACATTTAACTTTATAATAGTGAGTTTTATGGTTTTTCAAATATAAAAATAAAAATTAATTCTATCTCGCTTAATTAAAATATATACATATATATTTTTTTAAATATTTTCTTTTTTTTTTTATTAAAATTTTATGAATTTTTTATACAAAATAAAACCAAATAAAAATATGACATATAAATTAATAAAAATAATTCTACCACAATTGAAAAAAAAAAAAACATGTTTCATTGCTTACCACATTGCTGTGGTACTTAAAATAATATTTAGCATTTTATTAAATTTTTTTAAGTAATTTTTACGATTGAAAATAAATTTTGAAAAGTAAAATCCAAATTCTTGAAAAAAAAAAAAAATTAAATACAATTTTACAGACAAACAATAAGATTAAGAAATTTAAACTGAACTTATCAACATTAATAAGAACAAAGATTAATAATTAATGTTTTAGTATTCGTCTTAAAACTCAAATTAGAAATTATCTTGTTGTTGTTTAGACGGGGGGGAAAGCAAGTCTCCCTTACACCTAGGCCTTGCGGCCCGTTGTGCACCCCTGCTCACAGAGTCGCTCGTAATACTTACAGCGCCTCATTGAGCCATTCTATACCCTTCATGAAGCTTATCAATTTACCCTGGTCTAACTCCCTTACCGTGCTGAAGTCATCCCAGTACGTTCTTCCTAAGGTTCTCAGTCTTAGGTTTTCTGGTGTTACACATTAGCATAGGACGTGGAGAACTGTCTCGTCCTCACTTCCACAGCCTCTGCATATACTCGTAGTTGCCCTACCTATTTTTGCTGCATGGACTCTGAGCATTAGGTGGCCCGTGCTTATCCCTGTCATTAGTCTAAGATCCTCCCTTTTTAATTTTAGAATCTTTTTCGTTTTCTTGCTATTTGTTCCTCCCCAGAAACTCTTGGTATGAGTTGATCCGGTGGAGTTTAGCCATTGTTCATTTGCCTGGGTTCTTGTAAACCGTTTCACCTCTATGTGTGAGAGCCTATCGGTTCTGTATCCGTCCTATGTTCTCTTATAGAACTCTTCGTAAGGAAAAACAAATCAAATAGGTGATGTGGATATTATTTAAGAAATGCAACAGATTTAAAATACCTCTTAATTAGGGATAGAAACAAAAAATAATATTTTAATTAAAGGAATAAAACAGCTATTCCTCAACGAAAACTTAGGAATTTAGCAGATTTAAAATTTAAGTAGAATTAAAACTTCGAGCAAATAATATAATTTGATCATATACCTAATTAATTTTTTCTATAAAAGTTAAAAAAAAAAATTTATAAATATTTTGTTACTTATGTAATTTTTTATAATTTTGTAATTTTTCTTAGTTTATAAACTAGAAAAACTAATATTAATGTAAATTTATCAATCATTGAATTATATTTTTAAAATGAAGATTACATTAACAAATTTTAAAAAATTGTCTTGGGATGAAATATTTTACATTACAAGTGTTTTATAGATTTTTTTTTTTTATTCCTTTTCCACTCCTTTAAGGAGTATAGGGCATTCACCAAGTTTATTTAAACTAGGCTTCAATTTCTTTAATCATAATATTCACTAAGCCGTTGATTACTCGGCTGTAGCTAATGTATAAGGCTATGAAATATGAATTCGCAAATGTTAACTTTGTGCGTCATCTATAATCTTACACAAGAATTATTTATATATTTTTATTAAATCTTATTTTATATTACGATATAATTATACAATTTTTACGATATTTTTTTTTTATTAGATATGATCTGACCGGGGTTTGAACCCGAGACCTTCCACATAAAAGGCGGCGTCTTTACCATTACGCCATTGGTCAGTTTTATAGATAATAACAATTTATTCGAATTCTTTTGAAAGCAAAATTTTAATAAGATTATTTAGATAATAATTACAAAATTCCTTTAAATTACTTTAAAATGCAATGAATGAAAAAAGCTTACAACAAGAATATTTTACGTGTAGTGTAGTGTATAGCATAAAATATACCGATTACTTTCAGTTCTCACTCAAATAATAAAATTCTTGTTTCATTTCATCGTCAACTAATTCAGCTCCAAAAAAATATTAATGTACATGCACATACTACATATATAAATATATATATATAAGTATGTAGAAATTACAATGAACGTACGTACATGTACATTTATAAATATATAAAAAATTTAAGAAAAAAAGATAAAAAAAACAAAAACCTTTTTATGTTTTCGTGTCGTCGGTTTTCGTAGTCTAGTTAAATTACAGCAAAAGTTTAGAGAACAAATTTTTGTTCATGTTCGATTATATTTTTATTTATTTATTTTATTTTTTTTTTAATATAAAAATACCAAGGGATGAAAGAAAGATGCATTATATTATTTACTCTCTTTTATGATTTTATGCTTACACAATTTCTATTTAGTTTATTTTCTAATTTATATAAAAATTTTATGTATATAATATATGAAATGAATTTAAAAAAAAAAGAAAAGTACAATTGAAAATAAAAAAAACATCTGACCATTCAAAATCTAGTATAATATATCTAATGTTCAATGTACATGTATATTTTATTATTATTACTATTATGTTTACATGTAATATACAGAGTTCAATATGAATATTCTGTAAAAGTTCAAACTTCAAAGTTCAAAAAAATTACTACAAACTAAAAATCTTTTAAATATCGCATAGGCAAGTTAAAATTTCATAAACACCGTAAAAAAATAACTTTAAATTAAAAATTACAAAATAGAATTGATTTTTTTATAATGGGGGATGGAAACTACCCTTGTACGTGGGCGCCGCAACTCGACAAAATAGATTTATTGCAATGAAAAGGACTTCAACCATAGAATAGAAATACTTTAATTGCATCAAGAATAGATATAAATGTAAAGACATATACATTATAATTAAATGATTTAAAAGTTTATAAATTTCCTAAGTCTTTCGCATATCACATCCCATATTAATCACACACAACTACTTTAAGAACCAAGGATCATATTCCTTGTTTATGGTTTTATAATAAACCCAAAAAAAAAATTATGAAATGACAAATGTCAATTCATGTAATTGATAAGCAATAATTTCATTATAATTGACGATATAAAACAGCGGAAATTCCTTAAAAACTAACAAAATGCAATAAAAAATGTTAGTTACAAAATTCAAAATAATTGATCTTCCGATGATTCAAATACTCAAATAATAAAATAAGCAGATAATATGAATCAAACAAACTTATAGAAAACTCAAAAAGACAAACACAAATGCATGTAGAAGCCGAACTTTAAATTAAAATTACTAGAAATTAAATAAAAAATTAAAAGTAAGTAGTCGAACAGCAATTGTCTATTCTTTTGTGTCGTTGACTGACCTATTTCAAAACTGTAATTAGACTATAAAATTATGACCCCCAATGGATTTATTGGAATACGTTTAAAAGCAACCACTAGAAAAAAATTGCAAATTTGCAGGAATTATAAAAAATAAAAATATACATAATGAAAATATAATTTAAAAGAAATAAATTTAATGTTGGAATTCAATAATGATAAAAAATTATGGTAAATTTTCAATTTCACTACATGTGAACCGAAAACCTAATGGAACCATAAAAAAACAATAAGTTGAAAAGTAAAATAATATAATATAAACTCATTTCAAGCTTAAAATATTATTATAATACCTATATATATTTATACATATGAATATATATATATATATATGTGTATATATATTTATATCGTATACACTAACTAAACTGATTAAATAAAAAAAAAATTATAAACATAGGTACTAGAAAAATTATTTTTGAGCGTTTTTATAAATTAGTAAAACAAACATTAACAGTTGTTTTGAATAAATTATTCATAATTCGAAAAAAGCCTAATAAAGGTTATTAATTTTGAAAAAAATACAAAAGCATATTATGTAGAATACTTTGTTTAAGAATATACATATATGTATGTACAAAATTTCATTCATAGAAAGCCTTTTTACTGATTTCTAAAATCATTAAATTGAGTGACTAGCAAACACGCTTTTGGTAGAATTTAAAAACTGACTGTTCTAGTAGTATTTTATATAAAGAGAAGAATATATTTTGAGGAAACCAGGTAATTGTTACGTTTAAATTAATCAAAGCCCCATCAAAATAAACGTTATAATTAGCAATTAGAATGTTTATTCGTAGATGTAATATTTAAAATAAGAATGTAATTTTTAATAGACTAGTATTGTATAATTTGTTTATAGATCCTGTTGTATTATGTTGCATGCTCTCTTTACTTTCTACATCTAAATTGGAAAAATTCGTATTATGACAAAGATCAGTTTTAATAGTCCATTTAATTGTACATAAAATGTAAATTCCTTAAAAATAAATAATATAAAGATTAAAGCAATGATTAAGTATTCAATTTTCTTATGAAATTTAGCAGCTCAATTGGTTTATTTTTTTTACCAGTAAAGTAAACACAAAAAATTTTTTCTGATGAATTAGAAATTATAAAACTTTAGTCACTGTTCACTAACATTTAAAACGTTATTAATATTGTAAGTGTTTATTTAAGTTATCGGTGTTGTTAGTTTCGAGTTTATTAAAAACAATTGAAAAAGAAAAATTGTTTTTTGATTTTGCTTATGTAGGTAAAAGTTTTTGTCTTTATTATGATTAAGTTTCAATCAATTTTCCAATTGTAATATATGATTATTACTTTAGTAAAAATTGGTAGAAAAAAAATGTACCATGAGATTTTAAATAATCCTCTTTTATTATATTATAAAGGTAAATAAGATAGATCGCCGAATAACTATGTGTAAACGTAATTTTAGTCATTTTTTTTTATTTTTTTTTCAACTTTTGAACTAGGTACAATAAACGGAAAGCTTTAATTTTTTCGCCCATTTCAAATAGACCTTGATCATGATAATTTTATATTTAAATTTAAGGAAAAGTTTTGTTTGATTTTTTTCTTATTCATATAATAGAGAGAAGATATTAACATTAAATCAAATTTATTATCGAATATATTATTTGATTTATAAAATTAACATGTGAGCGTACTAGAAATTCAAGTTACACAACTATGTATTCAAGTTTATGCATTTTTTTTTAAGAAAACTTACTTATAATTGTAACTGCTATTTGAAAAGATATATAAAAAAAATATTTGAATTACTTATAAAAAATAATTTTGAATTTTTATATTTAATATACTCGACTCGACAAAAACTTATATTTTATATGTATGGATTCTAAAAATATGGATATATTAAATTAACTTAAACATTGCCTTATTCAATACCTTGCAAGACTAAAGTTAATATTGCTAAATTTTGTATTATTGTATAAACAAAAGAAAAGTCATGATTGGATATTCTTTAAATATAATTTCCAATATTTCAAATTTATTAAAGAAAACTTATCAGAATATTCCTTAAGTAAAATAAATTCTTCACATCCTCCAAAAAAATATAATTGCTTGGTATATACATAACTTTTTTATTGAGAAATATATGAAAATAAGTTTATATTACTTACCTAGCAGTAGTTGGACGGCTCTTTTTTTTGCTATTCATTTTTATTTTTTCTAACTTTATAATTACTTTTGTATTAAACTATATTTCAACCTATAGAGCAATTAGCAGCTAGCTAGTAGTAATCTTCTTCTATATTAAATTCTTCTCAAATTTTTTTTTCTAAATATTTTCTGGTTTACCTATTAAACAAATTTGGTATTTTCCAAATAATTCGTTTGCTTGACGATAAATAATCTAGCAGTGTTTTTTTCTATAAAACAATTAAACTTTAACAAATGTCCATTTTGAAAATAAATATATAAAATTGTAATATATAAACTTTGTTTTATCAAATTTTGACAACTTTAATTTAAATTTATTTCAATATCTCCTTTGATATGATTCCTTTATTTACCAATATATATATTTTATTATAGTTGTTTTCTCTCTTTATTTTTTGCTGATGCACTTACAAATTTCTTATATTTTAACCAAAATTTCTTTAAAAATTACGACAAAGCAGATTTGATAAGAAACAAGCAACATTTGTCAAAATTTGATACGTAGACGTAAATTTAAAATTTCTACTTTTTTCAAAATTTATAAAATAAGTTGTTTAAAATTGACCTTTTTTTTAAATTACAATTCAAATTTCAGAAACACAGTTTCACACAGTTGAATAAATTATTTTTTTTTTTAATATTTTTGTTAAAAGAAAGAACAATAAACGAAATGTTTTCACAAATAAAATGCCATATGCATGCATAAAATGGCATTGACATTTGACATAAGTTCAATTAAGTTATTGGATACGCATTTATTCGTAATATTCTACATTCGTAAGCGTAAAATTGACGAATTATTATCTTAAACTAAATGTAGTTAATTATATTTATTATAATTATTTTTGATAAATAATTATATTTTTTAATTTTGATTATTTTAGTTAGTTTTAATTAAATTATTGGCTCAAATTCTTAAAAATAGATCCCTAAACTTTTACAGCACTCATATCATCTTGGTTTTAATAAATAAGTTTAATATAAAACCAAGAAAAATGCTTAAAAAATTTTCATCCGATATAAAAAATGTCAAAATTTTGCTCGAGAAATTAGAAAATATAATTTTTATTTCTTTAACTGGTACTCAGCGCGAAAGAAATGCTTCAATTTTTTTTTTAATTTAAATATTTTCCAATAAATGCCACTTAAAATTTTTTTAGCTTTAAATAGCCAGCTTAATTAAATGTAATAGTCACCTTAATTAAATTGAAGTTTGCTAGAAATTTTTTGAAAACGTAAGGAAAAGATTTAAATAATGAATACAAATAATTATAATTAAAAATCATAATTATAAAAAAATTAATTTTGAAATTTGTTTCTTTTTTATTTTTATTTATTTAATGTTGTGATAAATTATTGATCTATCAAATATTTCTAAAAGTTTTGGAACTTTTTTTAAAATAAGTCCTAAATTTTTAAAGTTGTTTAGGTAAACATTTAAGTAAACATTTATTTGTATTTCCAGCACGTATACAAATTAATTACTTTACAAAAGTGTTATATTTAAATAAATTTACAGAATTTTCATGGCTATAAAAATTAAATCAAATATACATAATAATTTCAATTTAAATACAGGTAAATTCCAACTACAATAAAAACTAATAAAAAAAAATTTTAAGTAAACAATTGAAAATATAATTATTTTCATGATTGCGTCATGTTATGCGTATGCGATGTGCCATAACATAACTTTTAAAGTTGTATACATTTTTCGTTTTGTTGCGTATGATGATTGACAAATGACAGTTTTTTTTTTATTTGACAATTTCCTTAATTCTTTGACAGATAAAACATCGTTCTAATTATAAATTTTAACTTTTTTCAAATGACAATTTGAATGTTGACTGACTTTTTACTGGTAGTTTTATTATAAGTACTCGAAAAATAATATTGAATTAAACAGTCGCAAATTTTTTGAAATTGAATATTAAATAAGTTTTAAAAAATAAATATATTCGTAAAAGGAGATACATTTTTTTTTAAATAAAAAACCAAGAATAAAAATGGGTGGTGTGCCGGATCAACGTTTTCTATGGGATATTTTCAGACGGTAAGATACGGCTATTGGTACAGATAGAAATAAAAACATTTTATAATCTCAACGTTATCAATAAAGTTAAAATTTTTATCTTGTTTTTTTTTTTTTTGTTAACTTTCAATTATATTTTGTTAAAACTATTAAAATATACATTTATCAAAGAAAGAAAATACAATTTCTAGAAAATATCTTAAACGCGTATGTAACTAACTAATGGGAAAGTGGAATGAGTCAAGTTGTTTTATGAAGAAAGAGTATAAATAAGAGTATGTATTTCAAAAATGTTGTTTGAAATTTAATGCTATGATGATTGATGAGTCATTTAAAGATAAGTTCCTTAACTTGTAAAGTTACTCCACGTCGTTTAGTTTGTTTTTTTTTTTTTTAATTTGAAATCAATTGAATTTTAAAAAATTAAAAAAAAAACAATGCATGCAAAATGTCACTTAGTTTTTTAAAAATTTATAAAAATTGCATAAATATTATCAGCGGCTACTTTACTTCATTTAGGAAAGTCTTAGATTTGTTTAGTTCTGTTTTGGAACTTTCTTTAAAATAAGTCCAATATTTTGAAAGTTGTTTAAGTACAATAAAACAAATAAACAAATTTTAAACTTTTTTTTATTACATTTACGAATTAAATGTGTAGTACTCTAGTCAAACTGATACATATTGGATCGCATCTTCTCTTGCCTTTGCATACTTTGCTGTTATTTTCTAAACTCTTAAATTTTTTTAATGAATATTTAATACTATTCTATTGATGTAATCAATAAATAACACAAAATAAATTAATTATTTTTCTTTTTTTAGCGTCGATAAAGATGGAAGTGGATTTATTTCTGCAGATGAGTTACAAATGGCATTATCAAATGGAACTTGGTCTCCATTTAACCCAGAGACGGTAATATTTTTAAAATTTTTGTTAGAAGAGTAATGATTAACATGAAATTTTTATAAATAAAGGTACGACTGATGATTGGAATGTTCGATAAACAGAATAGAGGAACAGTGAGTTTCCAAGATTTTGGAGCTCTCTGGAAATATGGTATGTTTTCAGATAACTGAGTTTTATTAATATAAATTAAAATATATTTTAGTTACGGATTGGCAAAATTGTTTCCGTTCATTCGATACTGATAACTCTGGCAATATTGATAAAACTGAATTAAAAAATGCATTAAATGCATTTGGTTATAGACTTTCAGACACTCTTGTTGAAATGTTAATAAGAAAATTTGATAGATTTGGAAGAGGAACTATTCTTTTTGATGATTTTATTCAATGTTGTGTGATTTTATGTGTAGGTTTTTTTTTTACATAATTTTTTAATTAATGTGTATTTTTCATATTTATATTTTTACTTTTAGACTCTCACATCTGCATTTAGACAATATGATACAGATATGGATGGTGTCATAACAATTCACTATGAACAATTTTTAAGCATGGTATTCGCACTTAAAGTTTAACTTTTTTAATGTAAAATAATATTCTCAACAAGCCCAAAATGTGCTAAATTTTCCTCTTTGTACCTTATACATTTTTTTCGACAGAGAATTTTACAGTATATAAAAAGTTATTTTATTATGTTTTTTTAATATTAAGATATGAATTAAAAAACAAATATGAATGTAATAATTATGAAGATGTATTCTTATTTTTTATTTTGTTAATTAAAACAGAACGGATTACATTAAGAATTTTTTCATTTTTTTCTAAGTTATCATTTAAGGATCCCTTAAATTCTTCTAATGTCATATAACCTTTTTGAAAACAATTAGTTACTTGATTCTTTGAAAGATCTTTTGAATATACAACCAACTTATTCCCCTCTAAAATAGAATCGTTTGAATTTGATGAAGATGATGCATATAAATCATAAACTGGTATTCCACTTTCGGCTAATGCTGCAATACAACAATTAAATGCTGTACTTTCGACATGTTCCGTCTGTTCTAAAATGACAACATATATAACAACTTTAAAAGTGGCAAACTCTTGCCTGCATAAAATTGGTTCAATAGCTTTTTTTAAAATTATAGCAAGTGATCTCTGATTTTGATTTCTTAGTTTGTAATCATGTGTTGCAAATTGAGGAATTGATACGTCAACATGAACAACAGAATTATTTGTATTGAGAGCACCACCAAATTTTGATGGCTCTTGTGGCGGAAAAACTACTGCAAGGACTTTTGAATTTTCGTATTCCATATAAGCAGATCCTTTAACTTCTGATAATATACCAACGTTTAAATATAAACTTTCCTTGCCTTTTTTATTATTTTTTGGTTTGGATTTCCTGTCCCTTACATAATTAAGGTATGGTTCAGAAGATTCTGGTTTAAATAAAGATTGTCGATTAAACGATTGCATTTTATACATACAAATAATTAAAAACTGTATTCAAATTAAACCCTGCGAATGTAATTTATTTATAAGTAATTTTAAATACAAATATATATTTATTTAAACTTACCTCCTTATTATATTTATATGAATTGAATATCTGATATTTTTTTATTAATATAAATAATTATATTGCGATTTTTTGTTGAAGTTTGTTTACTATTTGAACTTCAAATGCCATTACAATTTACAATACAATACATGTGCCATTCCATTACATCGCCGCATTGCCGCCATATAAAAATTGAATTTATGGATTTGCACATAGAATTACTAGTTCTAGAATGGCAAAAGAATGTTCCCGACTCTTTTCTTCTAATGTGATTTCCTATCCTGAGGTATTCAGACAAAAAAATTCATATGCAATTTCGTATGCGTATACAAATGGTACGGCTACTTCATTTGTCATTGCTTAAATTTGAGTAAATGAGAATGTTTATTAGGCAGTTTCTCATTATTTTTTTTGTTTACATTTTTACATAGAAATACATTTGGATTGGGCAGTTTGTATATTGTAAGTTATTTCGAATAAAGATATTTACTATTTTGGTTTAATTTACTTTTATTTTAAATATTTATTTTTTAATATTAAATATATAATTGAACAAAATATCAAGAAAAAAGTTTGAATAATATTAGAAGAAAAAGCAGTCATTTATTTTTAAAAATAACGGAATCTCCATCAAGTATAGTTAGGTTAATTTTAATTAATTTACATATCTATTTTGATTTATCTTAAGGTATTTATTCATCGTGGAAATGAAAATAAATAAATCACAAACAAATCATAATTTTTTGAACAAAACAAAAAGTATTTATAGTCTTGTGGATATATAAACATTTTTACCCATTTTTAAATATGAACGAACCTTTTGCAAATATGAAATCTAAATTTATGTTAACGGTAAGCAGGGTTTTAATTTCTGTTTCAAATAACTTAACGTTTCCGAATAAAACATTAAAAGGTTTTTTCTTTACCCTTTTTTTATTCAATCAAAATTTTACTTATTATTTAAAAATTTTAGCATTACAATATGATTTTCAAATTGATTCTATTCGAAAATAGACAATGTTTTGGTAAATTTACAGAACGGTCATTTAATAATAATGAAATATGGAAAGCAAAAACCACAAGGAAAATACCTTTAAAATAATTTAAAAAAAATCGGCTGAAATTTGTAAAACCTCAAGAAATAAAAAAAAATCTTTAAGCTATACTTTCTTCCCATCTTAATAATCCTTTATTTAATTTAATGTTTTTTAAAAAACTTCAAAAAGCACAACAACCCACAAATTTTTTGAATATAACATTTTCTAATTTCTTTTCATTTACTTTTAAATTTGAAAACTTACTTAAATCGTACTTAAAAGTTTCTTTTATATTCCACTTTCAGAAGGAAATGAATCGCGGGGAAACTAGTAAATACATACAAACGGTACACGTACCAAATTTTGAAATTTGTCTGAAAATTTTTTCTCTATTGCCATTCTAGTACTAGTAATTCTATGGATTTGCATGACAAGTTTTACCTGCTATCAAAATTTCCAAACTTCAGTGTCAAAAAATGTTTATCAACATTTAAATGCTGTCAAAATTAAATTCTATACTTAAATTAAATCTGAATAATTTTAAGTAAATAAATTAATTAAAGCAATAACTAACTAATTAATTATTACTAATTAAAAATGTATATATATATATCTTTAATTAATACTAATTTGAATATGTTAAAATAAACAAGAAATTATATTAAATGAAAATTTTTTGATATAAAACTGCTTGTATATCTTTGATCCCAACTAAATTCAAAATTTTTGTCATTATCATAAATCGTAATCTTATAATAATATCCAATATAAAATTATATAATATTTTTTGAAATATAAATTTATATATTAAATTTTTTTAACTGAAATCAACTGAAATAATAGTCAAAATGAAATAAATTGATTCGTAGTATTTTATATAAAAATATTATCCAATGCAATAAACTATCTTTTTATCAAGTTTATCGGGTAAAGTGGTATTCAGCAAACGCCAATCAGCACAGCACTATTAGCTAAATCTCTTAAAAGCATGCGTTAACTTTCTTGGGTATCTTTTCAATCTTTTTTATTATTTTATGATTTTTCAGTTTTTATTTATATTTATATATATATTATACATATGATGTGTGTGTATATTCATATAACTTTACATTCTTTTTTACAAAATAGTTTTAAAATCTAGTTCAGTTAGTATCTGAGCAAAAGGTGGATTGTGGAATCCAAAGACAATCCAATCCAGTAGAGAAAAGAGGAGAAATTAAGTAAGAGCTGAAAAATCAAGAAAGAAGGCAATTGAAAATATTAAAAAAATTTAGAATATTTATTTTTAGTGTTTAAATAAATAAAAAATTAAAAGAAATATTTTAGAAAAAAGATAAAATAATATTTTAAATGTTTTATGACTTAAATTTGCCTTAAATTGGCATTTAAAAAGTTAAAAAAATAATTTTGGTGTTATGTATTATGAAAAAATTCTTTCAATTATAAAAAGCAAATGTATATCTTCATAAAGTATATATTATTGATAGGTGTCTACTTTATGATATAAGTTCTTTTTTTTTTTTTTCTGTAACTACCGTGAAAAATAAAATATATTTGAAATAATTATTAGATTTTGAAAAAAAAAAACTTAAATTTTTGATTTTATTTATTTTTTTTAATTTTAAAAGATAAAAAAAAAAAAAATTTGATAATTTGTTTAAAAGGAATAAGAAATTCCAAAATGAAAAAATAAAAAAAAAAGTGCTGTTTTATGGAGAAAAATATACTTAAAAATTTTTTTTAAGTAGAATTTTAGGTGTTTTATATAGATATTATAAATTATATTTGTATATTAAAAGTAAAATATATTAAATTTTAAAAAATACATAGTAATTTTATTAAAATCATTAATTTATTCATTGCAAAAAAAAAAAAAAAGAAAAAAAAAATAATATAAGAAACTGATTTAGTACTATATAAAAATAAAATAATTATTATATATATACATAATATACATATAATCATATATTTGTAATAGGAGCAATTTAAAATAAATATATATATAATATATAGAAATAAATATATATTAGAAAATGTTCACGGGCAAACTGCAATTAAAAATTTGTGAAGCATGCGGGCTACGTCCCACTGACTTTCAGAAAAGGCACAATATGGCTTTTGGCAAACCTGATGATCAACCGATGGATCCGTATGTTTCAATAGATGTGGATGAAGTTCATTTAGGTAAATAACTCTTTTTATTATTTTGTTTTTATACTTAATAATTACATCAATTACATGTCATAAAAAATTTAAAATTAATAATATTAATTATACATACATTTAATATACGATAATTTTTTTTGTTATATTTTCTTTTGGATATACTTATTATGTTATGTATACGTTTTTAAAAAAAAAAACTGACATTTTTATGCTTTTAATAAATAGGTACCTAACCTACATACAACATAATTTCAAAACTTAATGAACATTTTTAAAAATTAATAACAATTTAATTAAACAAGTATATTTTTGTCTACATTTATATAATTTATTTATAAGTTAATTAAATGCAATACCTTTCTAACTAGCATAAATTTATGAAATATGTATTATAAATGTCATCACATCATAATTTTTGTTTAACTCTACCTTATGCTAAAGTTTTTAATAATGCCTAGTTATAAGTTTTACTTAAGTATTTATAATTTAATTTATTCATATGAATAACAACTTAAAAAATGTAAAATTGTTCATATATACATTATTATGTATAAAGTCTTGTTAGTTGTCTTTACAAAAGAACAATAAAGTAAAAAATAAATTAATAACAATTTTCTTATAAGAACTTCTATAATTTTTTATTTTGCTATGTTTTTGCTATTATTTTTTATTATTATGGATTAGATGTAATAAAAACCAATAGATAAATTACATTAGTTTTCATTGTACCTTTATTTTCTAAATTTTAAAATGCATAAATCTGTTTTTTAATTTCTTTAAAATCAAATAAAATGTTTTAGAAAACTAGACAAATTTTCGTCTGTATTAGGTAGTTTAGTTACGTAAGAGAAACGAATTTTTATAAAAGAATTTTTTTTTTTTAATTTATAATTCATAATTAGATTAGGTTTATTGTCCCAAAAAATATATATATAAATTAACTTATTTTTGTATAAGTAATATACAGTTTTTAATATGTACATATTAAAATAATATTTGTTGAAATATTTTCTTATAAAAAATAACTTTAATTCAATTATTTAAAAAAATTTTAAAAAAAATTATATGTTTTTTTTTATTTTATATCTAATTAATTAATATTTTAATATTTAATATTTGTTGAACAAAAAAAGAAAGGGGACTTAGGATTCTTTAAAATAAAAGTTCTAATTAATTTTGTATTAATTAAATATTATAGTACCTTTTTAACATACTTTGTATAGGTAATTAAAGAATATTTTTCATAAAATATCATCTATCGTTTATCAAATTTACAAAATAGGTTATTTTTCAAATATAGGTTAAGTATGCACTTATTAAAAAAATATAAATATAACTATTTAATTAATATTTACATATTTATAATAGATTTTTTATGTATATATAGGTTACCTCGGCTTTTAAGATATATGTAGCTCTTTTTCTATAAGCTTCTTCATATAATATAAAATACATAAAAGATAGTTGCATTTTAATCGTCTTATAAATCAATTAATCAAAAAAAGTTTTTTGGTTTTCATTCATAATTTTTATTGAAAAATAATGAGATATTGTTTATAGCTTCAATATATTATGTATGCGGTCATACATATTTATATATTAAATATGGTCATACATATTTATATATTAAATATAAAAAAAACATATATGTAAGTACATGTAGATAGTTTATAAGATATTTATGATTTAAAGATTATTAAATTATGAAACGTTGTAACTTGTAAGGTACTAGTTACCTATTCTATTTAACAAATTCTACTCTATTTTAATTATAAATTAAAGAAAGACATAACAAATAAATCCATTAATGTTTTTGTTTAAACTTATATTTTATTGATTGAAAATTTTTTTTTCTTTGACTGACATAAACTATTTAAGGTTCTTTATTAAAAATTGATACAAAATTAATTTGATACATAAATATTACAGTTAAAATTTAAAAAATTGATCAAGCCAAAGCTGTTTGGTCGTATAGAAATTTACAAAAGTAAAATATAATTTATTATTACAAAATAAGTTATAATTTTAATTTTTTTTTTGTTTGGATCATTAATATATTATTAAAATTACAATAAGGTTTATATTATATAATTTTAATGTAGAAGCCTAAACGGATTTATAGCTTAGTATGAATTAGATACCACTTTGTTAAAATACTAATCATTTTAAAAATATCTTAATTTGCAAAAAAAATTCTAGTTAATTAAACAATGAATAGGATAAAATAAAAAAAAAAAAAACAAGTTTTTAAATAAAGAAATGATTGGCGATTTAGTAAAATATAACATAAATGTATATTTAATTTGTTATTGTTAAAGCAAAAAAAAAATAAAATGATTAATAACGAGTAAGAAATAACCGGTTATCTAGAAATAGAATTATTGGGTTCATTGAGTTAGTATTAACGGTTTTTTTTTAAAAAAAAGGCAAAAACAAAACAATTTTTTAAAAATTTTTAAATATATTTTATATACTATTATGTTCTTGTTAAATTAAAATGTCATGAAAATATAAAAATAGTAATTGTTTTTTATTATATTTGTAAGTATTTCAAGTACATATTAAAATAATTTAAAAATTTTTTATTTAATTTTTTAGATCAAACAACAACTAAGGCAAAAACCTTTGATCCTGTTTGGAATGAACAATTTATTCACGATGTAATTAATGCCAAAAATATTAATTTAACAGTTTTTCATGATGCTGCATTACCACCAGATGAATTCGTTGCCAACTGTACTATTCCTTTTGAAGATCTTCAACATAGAGAATGTTCTGTTCAAGATTTATGGGTAAACTATAATTATTTTAAAACAAAAACTTATATTTAAATAAAATTATTATCATCATTTAAGGTGGATCTCGAACCTCAGGGAAAAATACATGTTAATGTTGAAATTAAGTACCAAGGTAAGAATAACTTTATTTTCAGAAATTATTTTATCTTGTAACAATTCGTTTAATTATATGTTTTGTGCAGATCAAAGTACTCCAGTTATGGATTCTACATCAAATGCGGGAACTAAGAAGAAGGAATTTAAAGAAAGAGCGGGATTCGAAAAAAGACGAGGAGCTATGCGAAGGCGTGTACATCAGGTATTTACCTAACATTTAAATAGATAGAAAATACTTAACTTATAATATTTTTTTTAAGGTTAATGGACATAAATTTATGGCAACATTTTTACGTCAACCCACATTTTGTTCGCACTGTCGTGAATTTATATGGTAAAAAGATACTTTATACTTTAAATAAATTTTTATTTTTTTTATTTTATTATATATTTTCAAAATTTTCTTTTATTTTGGTAATTAATTTGATTAGCGAATCATTAAATTAAAAAACAAAATATATATTTTTCTTCATATTATTTTAACACAACGAAAATATTAAATTTTAACAAATTATGAGGCTGATTTGGGCAATTATTTTTGATGCATGGGGATTTTCTATTTATTTTTAGTATTTTACTAAATTTTCTTTTAATTTTTAATCTTTATTTGGTTTTTTATACCTATTTTTTTAAAATACATTTTTTTTTAATGGGGAACATAACAATTATTTCTTTTATAATAACTTTGATTTGCTTTAATTCTTCTTTGGGCAATTATAAAAATTACAAATACTTAATTTTGAAAAATCATAGAATGCACATTTTTTGCATTTACAGGGGAATTGGTAAACAAGGCTATCAGTGTCAAGGTACGTGTTGAGACAACATGTTAAAAAAAAAACTTGATGTTGTAACTATAAAGTTATTTGTTATTTTTTTTTTTTTTTACTTTTATATTAATCCAATTTTTCTGACTACTTTTGCAACTAATTTTTAAAAATTTTATTTTTTGAAGCATTAAATCATCAAAAAAAAAAAGAATTGATGATAATCATTTTGTTTAGAAGTAAATTTTATTATTAATTAAAATGAATAGCATATTAATATGCTTTCGATTGTTAAAAGCACCTCTTCATACAACTCTTCATAACGAGATAAAAATTATTTTCATTTTTTTCAAATTCTTTGTTTTTTTTTGCATAATAAATCATTTACTTATTTTTTCTTTATTTTTTATCTTCCAAAATGGGGGCATTCAATTTTAAGCACTCAATTTAATATTATTGGATACTTATCAATCATATTTACTAAATTCAAATTCAACATAAAATTTTTAATTAAAAGGAGAACGTAATACTTTATACAAAAATTTAATTAATAAAAAAGAACGTTTTTCCAACATAGTTACAGTTTCATAAAAAAAAAATCCTAGAAAAAATAATGCTATTTAAAAATAAATTATACTTATTCAAAGTTAGTTTTTCATATAATTTAGAAAAAATAATGAAACTCTTAATATAGATTTCCAAATAGTTTTTAATATGCAACAATCCAATATTTTAGATAAGTTTGATTATTTTCTTTAAATTTGGGTACAAAAAATATATAACAATAAATGATTAAATTATTGAATGTCCAGCGCAAGCTTTTTTTTCCCTTTCCTAGTTTTTTTTTTTTGTTTTGTATGTGTACTAAATTTAATGTTTTAAAATAAATTCTAGTATGTATTTTTAATTAATTTGAATATTAAATAATGAATTGTTGTTGTTTTTTAAATCAAAATATGATATTAAATTTTTTTTTAGTGTGTAAAAAATACCTGTTTGTCATTATTATCCTTTTGTAAATCTTTTTTTTTTTGTGTTTTAAATATTTTCCTTTAAATGTTAATAAATTGAAATGTTGTTGAATGATAACCTTATGTTGTAAAATTTATTAAAACAAAATATTCAAACTAACCAATTTTCCTGTTACATACAAAAATTATTCAAAAGTAATAACTGGGATTATTTAATGTTTACACTAATTATAGAATGATTATTAATTAAAAATTAGTTTACAAAATTTTATTAAATAGAAAATATTAAGTGTAAAATGTGCTTTAATAAACTCGTGGAAGTTTAGAGAACAAAATAGCACATATAATTTATTTCTTACGATTTATATATTTTTATTGCGATAAGAATTAAAATTTTAAATGAAATGCAAAAATTAACTATAAAAAATCAATAGACATCAATAAAATTAACCGTTATAGGTATTTTACTTTACCAATAATATTATTTAAATTTTTATTATTTTAACTTTCAAAAACGTTATTTTTCAAATGTCTGAGAATTTAGGAAATACTTATTTTTATTAATAATATTTTCGAGACTAATTATAAAGCCTCATATTAAATTTAATACAATTTGAATTTGAATAAAATAATTTTTAAAATAAAAGTGACCAATCATGGTTTTAACATATTTTCTAAAAATTTAACATTGTCTCTTGAATGAATTATGTATGTTGGTGGTTCTATACTATATATATGATATGTATTATATATATAAATAGTTTATTTGGCATGTATAAGTAAAACTTAAAATTTAATAAAATTATAAAAAAAAAATATTAATATTAAAATGATTGTATTTTTTAGTATGCACTTGCGTTGTTCATAAAAGATGTCATAGGTCTGTTGTAACAAAATGTCCTGGAATGCGAGAAGAGGTTGTGTTAAATATTAAAATTATAATAATAATTTTTTAATTAACTTTATTAATTTATTTAATTAACTTTAGCAAACACGTGCTGAAACCGGTCCAGTAGGTCAAAGATTTCAAATAAATGTTCCACATCGCTTTGTGGTACATAACTACAGGCGTTTTACATTTTGTGATCATTGTGGTTCCTTATTGTATGGAATTGTAAAACAAGGTTTACAATGTGAAGTTTGTAATATGAATGTACATAAACGATGTCAAAAGAATGTAGCAAATACATGTGGTATTAATACAAAACACTTAGCAGAAATATTAAATCAACTTGGTATTTCACCGGATAAAAATGCACCACCGAGACGACCAATAAAGTATTTAAATCAAGAACAAGAACAAATTGGTTCAGATCAACAAAAAGATGATAATGGTAGAGAGCCACCATCATCATCTACCGGCCAATCGAAATTATCGCAATTTGAGCAACTTGTTGAAAGTCGTTCTGGAAAAATGGGTTTACAAGATTTCACTTTTATTAAAGTTTTAGGAAAAGGTTCATTTGGTAAGGTAATGTTAGCAGAAAAGAAAGGAACTGATGAAATATATGCAATAAAAGTCTTGAAAAAAGATGCCATTATACAAGATGATGATGTTGATTGTACAATGACGGAAAAGCGTATACTTGCATTAGCAGCTAAACATCCATTTTTAACAGCCTTACATTCCTGTTTTCAAACGCCGGTATAAAGTTTTAAATTTATATTTACAATAGTGTTTTCATTTTAATTATTTTGTTAGGATCGCCTGTTTTTTGTAATGGAATATGTTAATGGTGGTGATTTAATGTTTCAAATTCAAAAAGCTAGACGTTTTGAAGCAACCAGAGCAGCATTTTATGCTGCAGAAGTTACTTTAGCATTACAATTTCTTCACTCACATGGTGTAATTTATAGAGATCTAAAGTTAGATAACATTTTGCTTGACCAAGAGGGTCATTGTAAATTAGCTGATTTTGGAATGTGCAAGGTTCATATATATTATAAATCTTAAAACCTGTAAATTATGTAAAATAATTTTTTTTTTGTAGGAGGGAATTTCTGGTGAAGCTCTTACAACAACATTTTGTGGTACACCTGACTATATAGCTCCTGAAATTTTGAGAGAGCAGGAGTATGGAGCTTCAGTTGATTGGTGGGCTTTAGGTGTATTAATGTATGAAATGATGGCTGGACAACCCCCATTTGAAGCAAATGATGAAGAAGAACTATTTGACTCAATTTTACATGATGATGTTTTGTATCCTGTTTGGTTATCCAGAGAAGCTGTGTCCATTTTAAAGGGTAATATAAAAATTCTGGTAAATTATAATTGGTTATTTAAATTTTTTTTCTAGGATTTTTAACGAAAAACCCAACTCAAAGATTAGGTTGTACTGGAAATGAGAATGAAATTCGTAAGCATCCGTTCTTTGCAAAACTAGATTGGACCGAACTTGAAAATCGTAATGTGAAGCCTCCTTTTCGGCCTAAAATGGTATTATTTTATTTTGTTAATTAAATGGCATGTCTATATTGGTCATTCTAATTACTAATTGTAGAAAAATGCAAGGGATGCTTCTAATTTTGATACAGAATTTACAAAAGAGGAACCAGTTTTAACACCTGTTCCAAATGATGTTATACGATGTATTAATCAAGAAGAATTTGCAGGATTTTCGTTTATAAACCTTGATTTTGGTCCTGAACGTAAAGTACATTAAAAAACTTTTTACTTTGATTGAAAACCAAAAAAAAAAAATAAGGAAACCAAACATAATTACCATTATTAAATTAAGAAACAAAGGTTAGATAATGCATAACATTATGTATAAAAAATAGAATATTTATTACGTTTTATCAACGGGGTATTATTTTATTAAATAATATAAAACTATAATAATTACTTTTGTTTTTTTGTTTGTAAATAGATTTGTTTAAAACATTGCAAACAAATTAAATTTATATTATTTGTATCAAGTTTTAATTTATCAAATTACCAAAAAAAAAAAAATGCTTTAACATGAATTTATTAAAAAAAATGCTTTAAAATTTCAATAAGAAAATTGAAGTAGATATCGCAAATATTTCTTAAGTACTTTGCAATGGGCTTGACAATTGTACTTTTGTAATATTTGTGATTAAATTACGTTTTAATTTTTGTTTAAACACATAGAAACAAATTATTTTTTTTTTTATTTATAATTCTTTTAAATATTAAATAAATTGAATTTTAATTTAATTAAAAAAAAATTTATAAATTTAAAATACTTATAGTAATATAATTAAATAAAGTTTTCTTCATAAATATGTTATTTAAGAATTTTTAAAATACCTTTTCTTAATATTTATTTTTTTTTTTGAGAATTATACAAAGTTTTTAATCATTTAATTAAAAAATTTTAATTTTTGTGTAGAATCTAAATCGGAATTAGCCTATTAACGTCTAATAATTTTTTTTTTTAAATTAATTTTGTTATTAATATTACCAATAAAAAAAACTGAGATTTTCTTTAAATGTAGAGTTAAATTGAAAATAAGTTAAGATAAAATTAAAAACAAAAGTATTAAAAACATGATGAAATTAACTTTCTTAATTATTAGCCATACACATAGTTCAATTTAAATTTTATATTCAGATTAATATTTTATGTTCAATTTTTATAAAAACCACACTACCATCAAATTTAACTCTACTTTTAAAATAAAAATGTAATAATAACATTGAAACTAATAAGAAAAAGTATGTAATATCACAAAGTTTTATTCGTTTAACATTTGTTAAGTAAACTGAATTAACTGAAGCACAAATAATAGGACAAAATATATATAAAGAAAAATAATTAAAAATAAAATATCTTTTTTAAATTTTTTTAAGTGGAAAATATTTTTTAAGAAAATTTTTTTATTTTAAGATATAATATAAATACCTAAAACAGTATTGAAATTAAAAGCATAAATACTTTTTAAATATATAATGATATATACAAAATAAAATAAAAAAAGATTTTTAATTATCAATAGTGAATGTTACTGAAAATAAAAAAAAAAAACATGAATTCTATAATATAATTAGATTTTTATTTAGAAAAATTTAATTTTAAAACAGTTAAAATATTTCAATTAAAACCACACTTTATAAAAATATATTTTAAGTACTTTATAATTTTTATAAAATCTAATTTACAAAAAAAGGTTATATATCTTTCTTTTTGTGACATATTATATATTTTATTTTAATTTAAATTTTATTTTAATATTTTGCAAATAACAAAAAAAAAGGAAAATTTTTTTGTCGTTTTAATTGTGTTGCTATAACAAGAAAAAAAAAATTTTACTCAATAATAATTAATGTTAACATTATAATATAATTTATAAATATAATTGTATTTTTAAAATATTCAATTTTTATAATTTTTAACTAAACTTTTAAAGAATAAAATTCTTTTGTTTTATATTTATTTTAGAATAGACAAAGAAAATCATTTTGTTTTGCTACCATTTTATTATTAAATATTTTAATTTAGAAAATAAAATGATTTTATTTGCAAAATAAAAAAGTTACAGATTTATATTTGTGTTAGTTAGATAAATTTGAATTAGAATATAAAAATTAAAACAATAAATAAATATATATATCCAAAAAAAAATTAAGATAAATATTATTTAAAAAAAAAAAAAATATAATATAATATTAAACCAGTGTAAATAGTTTCAGGCATTTTAAATGTGAAAACATACTAAAAAAAACTCGGTTTTAAGCTAAAACAAGCATGTAATCAAATTCAAATTAGAATCATGTTTAAGTAATCCTTAAAAAAATTGGTATTAAAAAGAAAAATACAAAATTTAAAGTTTTAAACTTTATTTTAATTTTTTTTTTTAATTAAAACAAAAAAATAATTATAAAAAGATATTTAAATGATTAACATTTTTATTTTATTCAATTTAATTGATACACACATCATTAAAATACAAAAAAAAAAGGTATAAAAGAGAATAAATAATAAATACACTGTCAATTCTTTTTAATAATATTTTAAAACTATTTCTATTTTGTTTTTTATAAATTTATATTTATAGTTGTAAAAACTTGATCAATTTTTTATTTATGTTTTTTATATTTCTATTTTATATCACATATAAATTATCACATATCTGTTTTTATTTAATTTTATTTACCAAAAGGAGATTATTTTAAATTATTTATAAAAATATAATATTATATAACCGCATATAATATGTATTTAATTTTAATTTAATATTTATAAAGTTGTAACATCTCTAAAAAAAAATATAAATTGTTAATTTTGCTCTATAACTTTTGAAATAATTAGAAATAAGTGTGTATTAATTTGCCATCATTATTAAAAAAAAATTTTTGAATAGTAAATTGAATCTCCGTTGCAGTAATGCATATTTATATTATGTTAATATATTTAACCCTATATATATATATGTTATATATTATTGTACAACAACAACATATAAAATTCGTATAAAAAATAAAAAGAACATATTTTTACAGCGAGGTATAAAAAATATATAAAAATGCAATAAAATATATATATTTTATTAAGTTACTTTTATTTTAATATTTTTGTGATAAAAAATATTCATAAATTTTGTTTAGTTGCATCTTTATATATTTATTTTAATTCAATAATAAAATTAGTGAATTTGTTATAATATTATGAATATGTAAATTCATTTTGCTATACGATAAAATAATTCAGTTCAACGATATATATATAATCTTGTTTTAATTTAGCATAATATATATATATATATTCAAAAAAAAAACATAAATTATTTTGATTTTTTTTAGTTATTTATTTTTATATTAAACATTTAAAAAAAAAATAAAAGTAAATAATTTCGGGGTGCTGCAAAAAAACATTAATTAGTTTTTATACTATTTTTGTTCTTATATTAATTTTTTATGTTAATAAAAACCAAAGAAATTAAATTAATGTTAGATTAACCAATTAAATGTAATATTTATTTTTCAATCAAAATTATGTTATTTAAATGTTTTAAAAAAAATGTTTTATTTTTGTTTCAATTTATGTTATTATTTTATAATAAATATAAATACATACATGTATTTGTAATATTATTTAATATTTAAAAATATATTATTTCCTAATTAAATTTGTATTTTTATTTATTTTATATTTTTTAATTCAATATAACTTGAGTAAGTAAAATTAAATATGATTATTTTAGGATGTCATAGGAAGAATAGTTTGAATTATATATATGTATAGATGATTTTAATTTTCTATGTGCTTCTGGTTTCAATACTAAGAAAGTATATCACAAAACCAATTGAACTTATTTAAATTTTTTTTAAAATTAGTTTTTCCTTATAAGTAGAATAATTATTTGCCTATAACTGTTTATTTTTTTATTTCTTAAGGGACAATAATTATAATCTTATTTTAATTTTTAATAATCTTTAGCAAAAATAAATCTTAATATTTTCAGGATGAGTTAAAAGTATGCTATGCAATATTGCATTGCCTATGTGATTAGGTTAAGTCAATATTTCGAATTTGATCATGTTGAATAAAATATTGAGTTGCATATTTGATTAAAATAATTTAAAAATAATGTGAAAGATGATAGTGTACTTTATTTTTAAATTTAAAGTAATTGTGGAAGTTTTAATTACTTTAAATTGTAATTTAAAAAATATATTGTGTGTTTTATTAAAAATTTTTTTTTTGTTATTTTTTCAAACCTTTTTTTAATTTGGATTAAAAATTTAATTAAAGGCATTTTAAAAATTTTAAGAAAACAAAATTTATGTTTATTTATATAAGCATTTACACATAATATGTGCATACATAAAGTATACATATACATATTTACATATACTATTAATTATTAAATAACCCTTCCTTTAAAAAAAAATAATGAACTTAAGCCCCATATTTCTAAGAATTTGTAATTAAAGAAAAAACAATTATGAATGTTATCATAAAAGAAAAACAAAACGTATATCCTTCTAAATAATAGAACTAAAAAAAAAATTAAATCTGAAAATCAGCTATTGATTCTCTTGTATAGGCAACTATAGAATTTTAATAAATTTTATTTTATTTTCATATATATGTATATATTTTTTATCCTCATATAAAATTTAGTTTTAATAATGTCTATTACACTTATACATAAATATTATTTAACATTATAAATATGCATTAAAAGTTTACGTAGCTCATTGTAACTTCATTCAAATTTAATAATTAAAGTTTTTTGAGTGAAAAGTCTAGAAAAGTAGCACATCCATAATTTAATTTGAGAGTTTTGACAAAATAGGAAGATTAGTGAGAAAAAAGTTTAAACTGTTTTTTTTAAATATATATTAAATACTATTTTGATTTTTCATAATATTATTTTATCAAGTAATGAAAATGTAAAATTCTCTTTTACATCTTCAATAATTTAACATGCCACAGCAAAAAGTATATAAATGAAAAACTTTTTAAGAAATTAAAAAATACTTTGTTAAACTCGAAGAACGGACGTAAGTTATGAAGAATTATCTGAAAAATCTCTAAATTCGTTATAATAATTTTAATATTAAAGAACATTCCTTTTTTCTTTTCGATAATCCAGATTTCTTTTTCTTTTTACGATAAGTAAAACGGGTATCATGTTCAAATAATTTTAATAGATATCTTAAAAATTCGAGCTACGTTAAAGATACTAGATTAAAAATTAATATTTATGTATAAGTTTTGGGTTCTTTTTTTATAAACCTAATATTAATTATGATACTTTGATTATTTCAATACAACCAAATTGCAAATGAACATTGAAGACTATTTGCTTTTATTTTTTTTATATATATATTTTCCACTTTAAAATTGAACCATTATAGGATTTTCGCTTTCAGAGTGTCACAGCTAGATAAGATTTTCTATTCAGGAGCAGGGTTTATAATGGAAAAAAAAAACTAAATATTGCAATACATAATAATGAAATAATATCAAAATTATTTTCTTTTTATTCTCAGATAAAATATATAATATAGAAAAGTTATAATATATAAAAAAATAAAAACGAAGCTTTAATTTTAGATAATGCTGAAATGTGATTAATTTATTGGTATATTTTTAATTTTTTTATTTAATTTAAATTAATGTTTTTTTTTTTATAAATTTTAATTTTTGTGTTTGAAATTTCTATTAAAAACACTATTTTAAATAATATTAATTTCATGTTTCTTGATGAAAAAATTATAAATATTTTATAAATATAATATATAAATTGATATAAATAATAAGTTAGCTTAGCGTATGGAAATAAAAGTCTATAACAAATTTAGAAATTAAAAAAAAAAAAAAATAATATTAAATGCATATGAACAAGTAAAATAAAATTAAAAAAAAAAAAATTAAAAAGTATTAAGTATAAATCGATAAAATTATTTAAAAAAAAAAATTATTACCAAGTTTGTACATTAAATATGTTATTATTTTACTAAATTTTTTTCTTTTTCATAAAATGTGTCTAAAATGTTAAACTAAACTTATTTGTTTTCCTTTTCTTTTGCATAAATCTAGTATTAAAAATATATCTACCACATTAAATATAAAACAAGAATTATAATATATTATATAATTATATTTGAATTGTTTGAAATATTAAAGTATATTTAAACAACAATAAGATTTTTTTTTATTTTTGTATACATAAAACAATAACAACGTTTTTTTTTTGAAAATAAAAAATTTAAATATTGCCAATAACTTTTGCCCAAAAGCTTTACGTCCCGTTTAGGCCCCTATTTTAAATTGCTACAGTATATTTTATTTCGATATTAACATGCAAGACGGAAACCTATATTCATTTGCCTTTTATTTGGAATTCTTACAGATATAAAATTAAATTTTACAAATTCATATTTTGTACTTGTACTTCAATTGTTTTTTATTTAAAAAGACCTATTTTCGTTATGTTAAAAATTAATAACATAAGAGTTAGATCATAATTCTTAAGATATTTATTTAAATAAAATAATTTTAATACTTTAATAATTCATTGGTTTTTTAAACTAATGTTCTGCGGCAACCGCGTTTTATATGAGAGGAAAAAAATTGTTATGTGAATTAGTACAAAATATAAGCTGTTTGTATTCATACATAAGATATTAATAATTCAGAATTGGGTTTTGATAAATGTACAATATTTAAGAAATTATTTAAACAGACCATCCGCCCTTCTTAAATTAATTCAGTTTAATATTTTCTAATTTCAAGTTATGAATGTATGTACATATAAAGTTATTTGGACAAAGGAAATTTAACGGTAATTGGTAAACTTAAAAATTTAGTGTCTTAATTAAATTTTTATTATATTAAATGTGGTATTTATATGTATTTGCTCTGGAGTTTTTTAAAAGTGCATAATTATTCGGTTTGAGGGTAAAAAAAATAACAATTGAAAAAGAAGAAAATAGTAAGACAACATATATTTAAAATATGCTTCCATAGATTTTTTTTTTAATTTAATAAAGAATAAAAATATTTTAATTATATGGGAACAGAAATATGAATAAAAGTTTTTATTTTTCCTAATTTTTTTAACAGGAATTAGTGATCTATTTATTAATTAAAAAAATATTATATATATATTTTATAATAAGTAGTAACTATATTTTTCTTTTTTTTATAAAAATATAATAATTTCCTATGTACAAAAAAAAAAAATATGTATAAAAAATATAATAAAGAAAAAGAAGAATATTCTCAGTTTAAATTAAATATATATTTGTTTATTTATTTTTATTAATATTGCTTGTTTATACGAAAAATAAATTTTAATAATATTAAAAAAAAAAATTTAGTAAAGAACACGTTTTAGTAATTTTAAGTTAAACAAAATAATAAAAGAAATAAGTACAATTTTGTATTCCTTAAAGATACAAAATTTTTAAATTTTATTTAAAAAAAAAGTTAAATGTAAAAATATACATGTTGTATTCTAAAAATCAAGAAGTAAAAAAATTGTGTTTTAATTTAAAATTAGATTTACAAAACAAAAAAATATAACTTAGGAAATACTGCATTTTTTTAAATTATTTAAACTAAAAAGTCGGGTAAAGATTAATCAGTTCCAACATTTAATAAATAAGATAAGTGTACTTTTTATATTGTTATTGTATAGAATATAAATAATAGATTAGAATGATAATCAATGAAAAGAGAATTTATAATATGATTAGTAGGTCAATTAACTAGACTGGGCACTAAAGATTTATACAATTAGCAGAATGTGGAATCCTTTTAATAATCACATAATGTTGTGTGTCAGGAATTTTAGATGGTAAAAAAAAAACGCCAGTTTAAGAATAAAATTATACTAAATAGATTAAGAACCATTTTTAAAAAGTTCCCTTTTTTTAACGGTCTTGTTATATACGTATACTAAAAAAGACGATTAAAGAAAACAGAAACCGACTTTTAAATTTAAAATATGTCAAAATTTCATCCAACGGAAAGCGGCTACGAATTTAGATCGAAATAAAAGTAAACGATTTTTACAATACAATGCAAAGAATAGAATGAAAATATTTTTATTTCTGAATCGCAAATTGTGAGTTAAAAAAAACTAGCTAACTTCTACTAAAATATATGGGTATATAAATATTATAGTAAGAATATACAGATGGTGAGTTGTACAGCTTAATACTCATGAATTTGCGATTCAAAAGATAGCAAAAATTATAGAAAATTTTATTGAAATTAAACAATATGAGAATTTTAATTTGTTAGTTTCTTTTTTATTATATTAGTTTAAGGATTTTAATACATGCAAATTTATTTAAGATTGTGCGGTTTAGGAATGAATAATGTTGAATATTAGTTTTATTTCACAGGACTACTTTACTTTTAAATTTTTTAAACCGGAAAAACAGTGCGTTTGTAGTGTATTTTTTTTTTTTGTCTATGTGAAGTGCACATCATAAAATATTCGATTGAAAAAATCTCGGTGACATAGTTTTAACATAACATAAAACAAATATGTAGTTTCTATATATAACAAATAGTTTAATAATAGTATCGAACCTATAATGGCCCTGAAAGCCATTTTTATTTCGGTATATACTTTCGACATATACCTTTAAAGCAAACGAGAAATGTTAGCCTAACAGTTGTCTTGGTTGTGTTGAAAGCTGAAATGGTCATTTCGATATTGGTACTTTATATTTCGTTTGTAAGCCTTTGAGTTCAGCTCCGTTTAATATAACTATTCCATGACTTTATATGTCCATGTAAGGTTAAGTTTTTGGGGATAAAGACGATATTTAGATTTCTTTCCAACAACTTGTGACACAATATTTTTTTCATTTTTAAAACCAATGTTTTTTTAATAAATAATTTGTTCTTGTTCAATTAAAACAGAAATTTTAATTCTAGGATGAATTTTCAAAAGAAAAATTTATTTTATTAAAAATTTGAATTACAATCTTTAATTACAATAATCACAAAGCATTCAGTTAGGTAAAAGACAATCCATAATTTCACTCTTACAAAAATTAATTAAATTAAAAAAAAAAATGAATAAAAATATTATATTAAAATGTGTATTATATTATACCATAAAAGCACATAATAGTCATGATAATTAAAAAAATATAATTATAAATGCAATAACTGGTTGCTCCAGAAGAAATGAGTGCGTGGTAATGAATATTTGGTATCCTTGGGCCTGCAAGATGGGGAAAATAATAATTAGATCACTATAACAAATGATTAAAAATGTAAATATTTTAAAATATTATAAATAATATTAAAAAATAATAAAAAGTTACATAAAATATAAAAAAAAACTATCTAAATTAAAAAACAAAATTATTTTAGACAATAGATCATTCAAAATTATTATTCCAATTTGGGATCCAGCCTTTTGTTTTTTGTTTTAAACAAATACTAGATTTAATTTTTTTGATTAAAACTATATAAGAAAACAAATTGTTTTAAATAAAATAATTCTAATTAAATATACCTTAAAAAGTCATTTAAAAGTTTTTAGGAACAGGTATAACTGGTTCTACAAAAAAGATAAAAGAAAACTCGAAAAATTAAATCAAACAAACAAAAAATATATATTATATATTTTTTTCAATACCAAACAAATTAATGCGAGCTTCTGAGTTTCCAAGTTTATTTTCTGCTTTACAAACATAATCTCCATAATCCTTTTCTCCAACCGATGCAATACGTAATACGGAATCTGTTAAATCATGTTTTCCAGCATTGTTTGTTATCCTTTAATAAAAATAAGAATATTAAATAATATTTTAAGGATATAATTTGGATTTTGCAAATCACACCAATAATTTCCTGTGCTTTGTAGCTGTTTATCATTTTTATACCATGATACTGCCGGAGCTGGAAAACCTTCTACTTTACATTCAATTTCAATAGCATAATTCTTTGCTTGACCAACTTTTGGGACTGGTGTCGTTATTATTGGCTTAAATTCTACTTCAACCTGAATAGGTTTTTTTGCAGGGCTTCCAATTCCATTATTTGCAATACAATAATAAATACCACGATCGTATCTGTGAGCTGAACTAAATTTGAGAGTGTTGCCACTAAAAAATTAATTCAAAATTAATATTCAAATTTTTTTTTTATTAAAGTTTTCTAACTTTAAAGAATTTCCACCTCCTGGCATAATTGCATCATTTTCCCTTTTCCAACTTATAGTTGGTTTAGGAAAACCTTCACCTTGACATGTTACTTCACCTTTGGCACCTTCAGTTATTGTGAAAGGATTTTGAATCAAATTATCTGGTATAAAGGGTGGATGTTTAATTAACAAATGAACAGTCTTATTAACTTTTTGTGATACTGATACAACCACTTCACATTGATAAAGACCACTATCACTTGCTTGAACAGAATTTATAACAAATGAATATACAGTATTATCTGAGTTATTGTAAACGTTTATTGAATATCTTGGATCTGTTAATGCTAAATAATTTCTTAGAGATAAAACAACATCACCAGAATCTTGTACTTTAGTCCAAGTCACAGCATATTTATCTTCATTTTTTACGGTACAGTTAAGAGTAGCATTTTCTCCAATTTCATGTATTTGTTCAGGAGATGTATCAGAAATAACTGGATTTTGATAAGATATATCTGCATTTTAAAAAATTAAATATGTATTAAAATTTAATAAAGTTGATAAAACAAAAATTTTTTTTTAGCGTTTCTTCACCGGCTTTGTTATACACACTATTTTTGGCAGCCATTCATATTCCCTATATCTATATGTACTTCTAATTAAATTATAATAAAAATAATTCGATTCAAAACAAAGGATGCAGAGTGTATTTAAAAATTAAAAGAAAACTAGTTTTTTAAATAATAAGTCATTGATTCATTTATAAAATTAAAAATATTACTTACAAACCAAAGAAAGGAAACAAACAATTGCAGTGAATTTATACATATTAAATTAAATATTTTCACTTTAATCTTTAAAAAAAAAAATGTTATATTTTATACTAATGTAAATATATAGAAGTTATTTATATATAAATATATTTAATATTAATACTTTGTTTTACACTAAGATTATTATTTCATTTCTTTATTCAAATTATTATCAATTTTTCAGAAAGCGATTTTAGCTTTAAAATGTTTGTTTATTATTTCTTTGAGATTAAACAAATTCTTTTATACAAAACTTATTTTTGTGCTGCCGTTTGTTTTTAAAAATATGTAGTTTATTTTTTTTTAAGTGTGTAGAACTTATAAAGATGTGTATATTTCATAATAAAAAAAGGAATTTTTTTGTAACTTCTACTTTGAACATTATAATAGTTTCTTTGGAGATAACATTTAACACTTTCGTTTTCTCAGGTAAAATATTTTTTCGTCATTAAGCAGGTAAAATATTATTAACTCCATTATTGAACAACAATTGCGCGAAATCGCCTACGTAGTTTTAATTTTGTTTTATCTCAACCATATGTTTATACTTTTGAATTGTATTATTTTACTTTGAGTTAATTAAAAATATGCACTTATAATATTTATATAATAACTACTTTAAAAATCTTATTTCTTTTTCTCCAAAAGATTTACACAAAAAGAATAGAAAAAATATAAAACTATTGTGTTATATAATTTTAAATATTGAAACAAAAAGCAAAAGACAAATTGTACAAAATGCTTCAAATATTTTATAAAACTAGAAATATTATACATATTATTGTATCTTCGCGTTGATTAAATTGCCATCCACCCTGAAAAGTAGCTAAAATTTTTTCACTATAGCGCTAGCAGTAATTCCATTTTTTTTTAAATGTCGTTGCTAACTCAATTATTTGCTGCACTGCCATTAAGAAATTACGATTGATAGGCTCACAAATTTATTTCAATTCCTTATTGCAATTAATTTGTATAAAATAATGACGGAAGTAGATCCTGTTATTAAAATGTCTTTAAAACTCTTGCATTCAAATGCATCTGATTCTGCTGAAAAATTAAGAGTCTCATTAGATGAAATTATAAAGCAACGTTTTGGATATTCTAAAACACTGATAAATACATTAAATAAAAAGTTTATAAGTATAGTTTACATATACATATACGAAATTAAAACAATTTAATATGACTTTGATTTCTTGTAAGATGAAGAAACAACATTCCCCAGGACAATAAAACCAGCTGAAAAAATTGGTTCTCCAACAATCGCAGAAGAAACAATTAGCATACATTCAGAGGAAGAAAATCTTACAGTAAAAATATATCATATGTACATATATTAAAAAAGTTTAATAATAATTTGTTTATTTTTTTTTTTAGGAATTTGGAGACTTGGTATGTGTACTTTGCGGTGCTATGGTCTTAACGGCAGGAAATCGTTTAGTTGAATGTAACACATGTCAAAAATTGTAAGTAGCTATATTAGCGTTGGATTAATAACATATATTTTATATTCAAAATTGAAGATATCATCAGGAATGTCATAAACCAAATATTACTGACACTGATGCTAACGATGAAGATTGGTGTTGTAGTACTTGCAGCAAAATTGTACCAGTAGAAACAAATTTTCCAATATCAACACCATCATCATCCGCTTCTTCATCACCATATCACAGAACTCAAGATTCATCTCCCACACATAATAAGAGCTCAAGAGATAAATCAAAAAATTCTACGAAAGAAATTACTACTGGAAGCTCTACAAGATCTAAGAATTCTAGTTCTCCTTCATTTTCTTCAAATTCAGAAAAAGGACATAAAAAAAAGTCCAAATCCAAAAAATAATTGAACTAAAATTTTTTCTATTTATACATACATTTTAATATATAATGTCTTTTTTTTCAATAATTTACGTATTTTTGTTTATAAGTTTGTCTCAATTTATTTTAAAAAGTCTAATATATCCTGCTGACTTAATTGATTTATATTTGAACTAGAGTTGTTATTTTGAAAGTTCATATTATTTGAATGATTTGATTGTAGAAAATTAATATTGCCAAAATTTGAATTTGAACTAGACATTGGAATTTGATTCATAGGAATTTTTTGCATATTTCCTCCAAATGGATCTAAATCTACGAAACAATTGCTTTTATTGGTTTGTATCGTTAGAGAATTAACATTATTCGTATTATTCGCATCTGTAATTGTTTTATTATTATCCATTATAGAAGGTTTTTGGTTGAACGTATTAACAAACGTTGATGAACTATTTATGCTGTCACCACTTAAAACGTTATAGTTCGAATTTAAAATTTTTGGTTGGGAACTTGGAATTGTTGGTTTAGACGGCATGTGGAAGCTAAAAGAAGCAAACTGGCATTACTTAAAAACTTACAAAAAAATTTATGTTGAGCTTACTGTTTTTCGAAATCAGAATCAAAAGTTTTTGGGACGCTTTTATATTTGTTTTCCTCTTTTCGATCAGAAAGCCTAATTCAGATATATTAAAAACATTTGATTAAAACTTGAAAAGTTATTTAAATATATGTACTTACTTTTCTAAAGCGGAACCAATATTTGATTTGTTAAAATCTAGTTCATGCGCTGGATCAGGTATACTGAAAAGTAAAATATCAAACATTTGTAAAAATGATATTTTAAAATTTTGTTTTAAATTTACCTAGTTCGAATGGTGGAATTGTTTATCGACTGCTCAATTTTACTTCTATGCTCAGTTTCAACACGGTTGACTAAATCTAAAAAATAAAGTTGAACAAAAATATTATTTTTCATTGCTCGATTATATAAAAGTATAACATAATTCTTTATAAAATACCTTTAACAAGATTTATTATTGAATTAAACTCATGCATTGATAAGCCATTCTCAATGCTTAAGGGCATTAAATATGGAATAACTTTTGTAGCCATTTCTATCTTACTTAAACCTAATTTTTTATTAGCCATAGTTAGTTTAAATATACCTAAAATAATAATTACATTTTATAAAATTACGAGATTATTAATTTTATATAAAAAATCTACCTATTACTGCCATTATTACAGCTGGTTCTCGATTTGGAATTTTCGTCAGGAATGGTAATATAATTTCTGACACCAACCATCTATCCAAACTATCTAAAAGATGGCCTATACATATAAGACTATTAACTTTGACTGATAGATTAGCACTGTTTAAACAGAGTGATTGAATTTTTGGTAATAAAATATTTTTCATAGCTGTTGAATCTATTAAATATGAAATTTCTGGTAGAACTTTCATAACCATTTCTTGCAGTTGTGAATTATTACTGTCCAAAGCTTTATATAACAAAGGTAAAACGTGATGTTTTATATCTTCTTTAGAAGAAGAACTAAGTATTAAATCCATATTTTGCAGTATAACATAAAATATTTGTATTGGTTCATTTATTTTCATTACAGGAATCAAATGTGGAAAAATCTGTTTTCTATATTGATCTTGTTCACATTGTTTTGCTATTATAAAAATATTTTGTAAAACAAATGGTATCATTTGTGGATTAATATATTCTTTAACTAAGTTTGGAAGGACTATTTGTAAATTAACTCGTTGTGGAAAAGTTCGTATAATTTCGCCAACACCTTTTAAAAATTTTGATTTTTCTAAATTATCGAGTTGATAAAGTGAATCTAAATTTGCCAAACTTTTCACTTCCATAGCATTAAAAAATGACACCTACAAATAAATGTATTTTAAATTATATTTGATTTATCCATTAAAAGAGCTTACATTACGGAATTCGTGTAATTTTATTCTATGTAACGGACTAGAGTGCATTAACGTTTTTAATGGTTCTCTGAGATCTAAGGGAATGCATTCAAAACTTGGAAATTTTCCAAGATTAATTTCTTTACAAAAATTTTTAAAACTATCATGTTTTCCAAGGAAATTTTTCATTGGTTTTCCTTTATTATATATACTATATATGAGAACACCTAAAATTTATATTTAATAATATTACTACTACAAAATAAAATTGAAATTTTTACCAAATGAGTATAAGTCACTCTCTGTTGTAATGGAATAGTTTAATGCAGTTTCTGGTGCTAAGTATTCTAAAGGCGTTTGGAGTAATATATTTAAGTTAGTATTGAAACCACTATATGCCCATTCATAATTGCCATCTTTCATTTGTCCTAGAATAAAAAATTCAAAACCAAAAATTTTCCATTTTCCATTTTGGTTTATGATAATATTGTTTGCATTTAAATTGCAATGAACTATTTTCATTTCCGAATGTAAAAAGTTCAGGCCTTCTATTAGTTGCAAGAGACCATATTTAATTTCAAGTTCAGATAAATTTTCTTCTGTATTAATAATACTTTCGGTTAAACATTTATAAATGGGTTCTGTGGCAAAAGCTAAACAATCTCTGTTTTCTTCTAAAGGATGGCATACTTCTAAAATTTGTGGATGTCTTATTTTTGTTAATTGTTGAATACTAAAAATAAAAATAAATAAATTGCTATTTATTCACCTACATTTGGAAATCTCTTTCATTACCTTTTTCTTAAAAGTCCTAATAAGATTTCTTTTTCTTCTTTGTTAAATCTTTCAAGAGATTTTTTATCAAAAACAAATACCGAAACATTTTCTTTAGTTGTCTTTTTTTGACCATTATGTATTTTCCAAAATAAACCTTAAAAGTAACGATATTGGAACAAAAAATAAATTTTAATTTGTTTTGTAAAAATACCAATTCCAGCACTTCCTATTTGTTCTTGAATTTCATGACCACCTAAATGTATTCCAGGTAAAACACTCGATAACTGAGAAACTGTTGTACTTACAGAAGAATATAATTTATTAAAAACATCCATTTTTGTAGAAAATATAGATTGTAATATAAATAAAGTTAAAATACTTTTTTTTTGCGAAGACTGACTTCGCTGACTTGTGAAACAAGTCAACGTATGTACACGAAATTAATGAATAGATGATTCAAGCCGTATAAAGTTTAAGTATGTTCCATTATGGTATAGGCAAATACAAACTTATACCGTTTAACACACATAAATTATTTAAAAGATCTGATTAAGCAAAATAATTATGGAATTAATTTAATTACTTTAGTTAAATATTTTATTTCAATAAATTTAATATTTAATAACTATAAAAATTTAAAATAACAATTTGAATTCCAAAAAAAAAATTGGGCTCACAAGTCACAACTATTATAGTTCTCTCAATCTGGCATTTCCATTAAAAAATAAATATTTGATAGCTTGCAGAATTACAGCGATTAATTTGCAGTTTGAAAAATTGTTGACATCACAGATTCACCAATCACCACACACACAAACACCATATCACCAATCACCACACGACCACCATTCCATTGATATGAACTTTAATTATTTCATTCGTTCGTGTTCACTTTCACTAGTCATTTTTTGATTTTCATGAGAGGGTGTTTCTGGTCAATGCTTGGTGGTTTCTCATTGTGTGTAATTCGACTTATTAAATAAGGATTTATCGAATTTAATTTATTATTGTGTAACGATAATTTTTTAAAAGGTTTTTGTTAATAAAAAAACCAAGTCTCATATTAAACTAAAAAGTGGTGATTTGAAAAATCAGTAAAAATGAAGTCTACATCATTTTTTGAAACTCCAGAAGAGAGTAACTCAAAATTCATTGCAAAAGTAAAGGAATCTCCATTTATGATAATGGGTAAAATATTTAATAATTTTATTAAAATTTATTTTCTACTAATCATTGTTTAGCTCTTATTTTTCTTTTTTGACATTTCACAATTATTGAATAATCTTACAACATTGAATTTCACAAATAAAAAATCAAGGTCAATATAGATAGTTCTAAATGTACAAAATGTATACAACATATGTTTTTTTTTTTTTGTGATTTTTGTGACGGCATTTATGTGCGAAGGAGTACGTGACCAAATAATATTGTTGCTGAGCAGCCAAAAATTTTAATATTGAATTCAAATTCCAATAATTTGTTTACAATAAACTGAAATTCGAAAAAAATATAAAGTTTATTTTATTCAAAACAAATGTGATCGTGCTCACATATCTTTAAAACAGATGTCAAGGTGAATAAAAACATACGCGTGTTTGATTTTCCTAAGATTCACATCTTAAAAATAAATGAGAGTTAGTTTAAACCGATTAAGATTTATAATAAAAATATGTATTTAAATAAATGTAATGCAGGTCAAATGATTGATTTATATTTTTAAATATGTATAATATTAGTTAATGTAAATTTTCTTTAACCGATTTACAAAAAAATTACAGTAGGTACTAGATCAGTATTTTGCGTTTTTGTGATACTTACCACTTATTATAAAAATTTTCTTAATAAATTTTATTCAACAATTCATTATATTTTGTATTTTAGGAATTGGAGGATTTGTTGCTGCTGGTGTTATAGGTGCATATAAATTTCGTCATCGTGGTAGCATGAGTCCTAGTGTATTTTTAATGCAACTTCGTGTAGCAGCTCAAGGTACTGTGGTCGGATGTTTAACTTTAGGTTTAGCATATACAATGGCTAGAGAATATCTTTTTAATGATAAAAAGAAGGATTCTTAAATATTAGTTACAAATTATATTTTTATATTTAAAATAAATGACAGTTATTTGATTGTGATTTGAAAATGTGAAGAAAAAAGTTTTAGAAAGCAAAGATTTTAATTCTTTTTTTAAAAATAAATTTTCAAGTAAGGAAACAGTTATGATATTAATTTTTTTAATTTAATAAGATATAAAAAAATATTTGCATTGTTTTAAATAATATATTATAAATATAAAATCACATAGATTATAAAAATAAAGCATTGTTCAAATATATATTTTTGTTAATAAATTCTTTTTAAAATTAATTATGCACAAGTGTAAATGCTGTACAACGTTGTTGTATTTTTTTAATTATTGTAAGATTTCAGTTGAAAATTTAAAATATTTTTTTGGAAGTATAATTGATTCATATTCCGTTTATTTGTATTAATTAATATCAACAAAAACAGCTTTATTTGGAATTTTAAAAATATTTAAATACTTGCAAAAATAACTTCCTGTCTTGTAGATTTCTTAGTCTATAATTTGAAATATCATACCAATTACTATTTAATCTTACAAGAAAATGTTAATTTTCAGATAATAGTGAATCTAGCAATTTTATTTTAAAAGTAAAATAAATGTTGTGTTGAAGAAAAAACTTAAATTTTATACATATTGTTTATATCAAAATATTAACTGAATAAGTTTTTGAATTAAAGGCTTAAATTAGTGGAGAATCTCCAGTGAGGTGGAATTAGGTTTTGCTGCTTCTACACACATTTTTAAATTTAAAGTAGAAAAATAATCAAAAAAAAAAATAAAAATTAATCAGTTTTGGATATAAGTTGTATGGGCCTGGGGATTTATATGGCTCACAGTAGTAAACGGTTACCCTTTTAGTTATCAACTGCTAAGTTCTGATTTCTAGATCGACATTAATCTTGTATTCCGAGCTTTTTCCACTAGTGAAACCTTATTATTTGGTTCACCTTCGAAGAAATTCTTTGTCATTATTATTTCAAGGGATTCCTCCATTGTCAAAGATATGAATCTATCTTCCTTTTTTCAGTTCTTGTTGTGAAAAACCTTTAGATAAGCTTTTGCTACGGTTTCCCGACCTGCACTATGATTTGTATTTTTTCAGTGCAGTTCTGTATTCTGAGCAATGTGCTTCTCTTTGGTAGCTCTTTTCTTTATTAGAACGTTTTAGATTTTTATTATAATTTTTTTTTTTTATAATTATAATTTTGAATTTTGGATGAAATTAAATTATAAGGTATTTCTATATCTGTGATTTTAAATTAGTTTTTCCTATTTTTATATTAAGGTATTTTTTATGTTTTAAAGAATTCATCTGTATTAGTCCCAGCTCGTTTTTCTCGGATTTCTGAAAGTTTGTTCATTCGGTAGCCTATTTCTAAGTGCATTCTTATATGCCGTTGTATAAAGTAAACAGGACATCTGCCTTCTTTTTATACGGTAGGAATCCTATTTATCTTGTACAAATTAATATTAAATAAATTATATTATCTTATGAAAAAATTTAAATTTGCAGATTACAGGAAACAAATTATAATGTGAAAATAAAAACTTAGATTTTATTCATATTGTTTAAACAAAAAAAATTTTAATCTTTATATCAAAAAAATTAATGAACTTAACAAGTTTTTTCTGTATTTAAACGTTTAGCTGGAGAACTTTCTACCTCTGGGGAGGTGGTATCAGGTTTTTTTCTTTTGATTAAATGTGAAATATCATTAGGTTTAGAAGATGATGGAGCGGAAGTATCTGTTGATGTGGACGGTTGTTTAACTTCTGTACTTTGTTTTGTTGGAGATTTATATTTATCAAGTGCAGCTCTAACCTCATCAAGAACCTTAAAAAAATTTCACATATAGTATTATATCTAGGCTTATCTGAATTTTTAATATGAGACAACGTAAAAAAAACTTCCGGGCGGTTAAAACAAATGTTAAAATAAGGTTAAAACTAGATATACCTGCTGTCTTGTTTCTTCAATTTCTGCAATTTTTGCCATAATATCTTGTTGTGTTTCCTCTATATCTTTAATTGTGCTCTTATCTGTATCAGTAAGTTCCTTTTTATTTTTAATATCTTCAACTTCATCACTTAATAAATCACAAGCAGCCTTAAATGCTTCTGATCCTTCCTTATTCATTGTTTGAAGTAAGAATGTTAAACCGATTTTGTAGTGAATTTCAGCCTGAGCTCTTCGATTTTCTTTAATTGGCAATTCTTGATAAATTTTCAAAGCCTTACCTAGTTTAATAAATTAATATTAATATAATTTATATGTAGTTAATTTTGCAAAATATACCATAATCTTCTCTAGCTGCATCAAAAATTTCATTTTCAAATTGAATGTTTCCCAGCTCAGTATGAATTTCTGCTAAATTAGGTAAACCACTCATTCCTTGTTTTGAAAATATTTTGGCTGATAATTCTAAAGTTTCCCAAGCAATTTGTAAATTAGTCTAAAAACAATAGACAATTAAACAATGACAAAAAAAAAAATGAAATATGAAAACTTACGGCATCAGTATCTTCTTCTTCATCGATATTTTCCTTTTCAGCATTATTTTCTTGCTGTGAGGTTGAAGCAACAACAGTTGAACTTCCATTTTCGGATGAAGTACTTGGTTCTCCTTCTTGTTTTTCTAAATTCGAAGAAGATGAAACTTTGCTTTCGTTATTTTTATTATCGCCATTTAAACTTTCTTCTGATTTTTTATCATTTGCAGGTTTTTCTTCGGAATCTTCTTCCTCGGGTTGATCATCTGAATCACCTTCTTCTTCGACGTCTGGTACATCTAAAACTTTATTTTCCTCTAGTGAAAGCGCAATAAGACTTTTAGCATAACTAAAATAAATATGCGATTTAATATTTGCAAATGTAAAAACATTAAAATTACAGTAATAGAGGCATTCCTAATTCCGAACTTTCTGAGCCGTAGATTTCTTCAAATAATCCACAAGCTTCACCTAACATATCGGCAGCATCTTGATAATTTTTAAGTAAAAAATTTCTACTTCCACTACTATATAATTCTTTACAAATAACTAATTTATTATCTAAAGAATCTTCATCACAATTTTTATCGTTTTGATTTTCAGTACTTTTCTCTTCTTCAGTTGAAGCTAATTTATTTTCTTTATTGGTTTCTTCGGCAGTTTCTTTTCCTTTTACATCACTTTTAATATCAACATTTTCTTTTTTTGCATCGGTGTTATCATTTCCATTTTCAGTTCCTTTAACATTAGACTTATCATTTTGTTCAGTTTCAGATTTATGATTTCCATTTTTTAAATTTACATCATCTTTCTTTTTCTCAGTTTCAATTACTTTTTCAACATTTTCAATCTTTTCAATATTATTTTGGGCTTGGGTATCTGCCATTCTAAAAAATAAAAGGTTTGAAATAAAAGATTTATATTTGAAACTTATTTGTGATATGATATACAAATTTATATTTTTATAAGGTTATTATTAATCCGCAGGGTTTTTTTGTTAAATTAAATTTGTATAAAATTAATAAATGGACATTGTAATTTAAAAACAAAAGTATTAGTAAATTTTTATAATAGGTTCATGAATTCAATGTAATTTTAAGAACTGCATTATAAGAGGGAAAAACATGGTCCATGTCTTTTTTACTTTTTAAAATGTTTATATAAAAGAACGAATTTCTACTATAAACTTTATCTATAGTATTGTATCTAAAAGTTTTAAAGAATACTTTACCTAATATTTTTTTTAAATCAAGTTAGAAGTTTGTACATATATACGTAATTCATGTATTAGTTTTATTATGTACATTATAATATATATTTTAAAGGTTCAAAGTAACAAGAAGTAATATTACATTTAAAAAATAAACATCATTAAAAAAAAACAACACGTTATTGTCACACGGTGGTACCATCAATCTTTTTTCTTTATTTTGGACATATACAATGACATGCTGTGTTTTCAAATATGTATATTGATTGCTTATTCTCTACGCTTTATCCCTATAATTTCATCTTTAAAACATAAAGCGCAAACGCGTAACATACTTAAAAAACAATTTTGGTTTTCTTATATTTTTGTTATCCTTCTCCTTTATTTACTCCAAAAAAATATAATAATTACCTAATCATTAGACAACATTTCAAGAAACTTGTTTTTATTTTGTTTTTCATACGAGATTCATAGATTTTGTTTTTTGTTAAAACGTTAATAAATTAACTAAAATCAAATCAATTGTGATAAAATGTTTAATAAATTTTAAGCAAAAATATTAAGTACAACATTCGGCTCATGTAAGTTTTCATAATTAAAAAATATGTAGAGTCCTATCTAGAGACATATTATTGAATAATTGATTTTGAAATGTAAAAAAAAAAATTGTCTAATATTATAATTAAATTAATGATACAAAAATTTCAAGTAAACTTTCTTCTAAAACTAACGCAAAATTAGAGTAATAAATATTATAAATTTCAAGGTTTTAATATACGTAAAATATACTGTAAAAATTACTGTTGATTTTTTGGTATAAGTGTGATGATATTTATTTCAAAAAAATCAACAGAAACTCCTGTTTAATTGCCTTTATAATTGTAATCGCATGTATATCACGAAATATAATTAAAAAAAAAAGAATTTGAGATTTAATGTTATTTAATAACGGTATGTTTGTTGATATGAGAAGAGTACTTTTAATAAAGTTGCAGAATTTTAAATATTCAAAAGTATATGAACATTAAAAACTCATTTACATTATCAAGCAAGAACATTTTGTTATTTTATAACATAACTAAAAAATTTTAGCTAAACATAACTACTTTTTTTTTTTTAGATATTTTTATAAATTTCAATGAAACAAAGACGTCGTAAAAAAATAAAATGAAATTCAAAGCGAATATTAATAACATGTACGCGAAAGATTAAAAATTGTTTTCTAAAAATTAAGTTAACAATATTAAAATACTCTTTTAATCTTATGATGCAAGCAAGAGCACAAACTCAAGCTACAACATTTACAAATGCTGCAGATTCAAATTCAAATGGATGTTCTTTTATGTGTATGTCACAACCATTAGTACTTTTATTTATTACATTATTTATAACAACTAGTGCTACTGCAATGCTTTCCGCCGCTATTATGACTGATCACTGGGAGCATATAACTTGGGATTCTGTAGTTATAAATACAATTATAAATAATGTTACACAAACTGTTCGATGGATACAACCAAGGGGTAAAGTTGCCGAAATAACAAGCCATTGTATGTTTCAAATTTTTTTTTAATTTTTTAGTTTTTAATAAATTGTATTTATTTTAGATCATAAACCGATTTTTATCGTACCATTATATGGTGGTATATGGACATTATGTATGGATGTTACACATAAAGAAATTAAATTAATTAGAGAAAAAGCTAGATTTCGTCGTCCTCTTTGTGCTAGTTATTTAGATAATTCTGAAGAAAGAACTCGTCGAGAAGAATTAAGAGGTGAATGGTCACATGGTGATCCCCAAGCATCTTTACAGCCGCATTTAAGTAAGTTTAAAATCTATAATTCCTAATAAATTTTATATATAAATTTAAGTTAAATCTTAAAAAAAAACTTTCATTTATTGTTTTAAGGAATGCAAAATCTATCAATATCATGTTCATTAGTGTGCCTAATTATACTTGGTAGTGCTGCTTTAGTAGGAGCTTTTGGTGTATGCCAAAAACAAATAAGTGCAATTTTAATTACTGGCATAATGTATTTATTAGCAGGTGAAATAAATTCGGTTATATCAAATTTAATTTTAAAAACTTTTTAATGTTTTTTTTTTTATTTATTTATTTAGCTTTATTTGCGTTGTTTACTTTAACAATTATACATTATAAACGCCAGCATGGACGTCCAATTGTTGAGAGTGATTTTGATGATGGCATGGTTGATGGAATTATTACACTTCCAGGTTCCATGAAACATGCTCATCGCCTTTTAAGTGCCAGACAAATTGGTATTTCATGGAGTTTAGAATTAGGTTGGAGTGGTGTTATTTTATGTACTATAACCTCAGGGCTTTGGATATTATTATCTAAAGTATTAAGATATAATCCTATTTCAGCTTTTGCTATTTAAAGTTACTTCTACCTAAGTTTAAGAAAACAAACTATTTTTTAAATATTTTACAGCAACTAAAATTTAAGAACTATTGAAAAAATAAGCTAAAAAAATACTAATCAGGGCTTTTGCATTGTATTGTAATTCCAATTTTTATCAAAAATTTGTTATATTGTGCTTTATATGTAAGCTCTAATTTTACTAAAAATAAACAATTTTAATTACTATTAAAAATTAATTTGTACATATATTATTTCAAAGAAACCAAAAACATTTTTTTTAAAATTTAAATAATCTCATCCTTAAAAATTTCACTGACAAATTACTTATATCTACAGTTTTGTAATTTGTATTTTATACCAAATACCCACTGGAATACAAAATTTGTTGATTATATTTATATACCTAAATGTATATTGAAATTGTATTAATATATATTTAACTACAATCATGCTAAATGCATGACATGACAAGACAAGAAAAGCAAAGTAAAGGTTTTTGACTTCTTCAATGATCTTTTGTTTGTTCACACACAATTCAAGCTTTACATAATGATTCAATCGTAATTAAATTGCAAGCAGCAAGATGGATAATTTAATAGCGTATCTTAATTTTGCAATTTGTATAGTAGGTACTTTAGGTTTGAAGCAATCTTGTGAAGATAGTTTACAAATAAAAATTAAAGAAATATTTAAAATCAAGATTTACTAAATTTAAAAAATTCATTTCAGAACTAACATTTTTATAATATTGTAATCTATTTCAATAAAGAAAAAAAAATAAAATATGAAAACTAGTTGTCTGCTAAAATTTAATAAAAAACTCCATAAAACACCCTCAAATATTTCTATTCATTATTCTTGTTTAAATTAAAGTTTTGCCAATTATTTATATTAAGTTAAAATATACTTACTTAAATTGATTTTTATATATAAATTTAAAAATTAATTTTAATACTTTTTATCATAAATATAAAATAACGTATTCAATCACTTTATCAACTTTAATTGGCGGCAAGAAGTTTGTAAAAATAGCTAAACATTTTTTGACATTTTAATTGTCAACAATATCAAAATTAAGTAGAAGGCATGTTTTTGAAAACAGAATATGCTTGTCTTATTTAAGGCAATATGCAGCATTTTTAGAATTTTTATTGAAAAATATTGAGAAAGTAAAAGAAGTACAAATTAACTATTAAAAAATAAGAATGTAACTTGTACGAAATTGACAACTGCTAACTACTGGGAAAAAATATTTGTAAACAGTATCATTTGAAAATTGAGTGTTTAGTGTTTAGCATAGAATTAAGTAGAAAATTTTCAGACAAATTTCAAAAATAAGTTCGCGTACAGTTTGTATTTGTTTACTAGTTTCTTCGCGAATAATTTCTGTTTGAAAGAAACTGATTTTTTTTAAATTATTTTAAAGGTATTTTCATTTTAGTTTCTGCTTTCCATTTTTCATTATTATTAAGTGATCGTTCTGTAAATTTACCAAAAAATTGTCTTTATTTAAATAGAACCAAATTGAAAATCATATTATAATTCTAAAATTTTTAAATAATAAATAAAATTTTAATTGAATAAAGGGTAAAGAAAAAACCTTTTAATTCTTTATTCGGAAACGTTAAGTTATCTGAAATAAAAATCAAAAACCTCCTTAAACCTTAATCAAATAGTAAATATATTTATACGAAATAACTTAAAATATACAAAATTTTCCAATTCTAATGTATTTCAATGTAAAAATGTAAACAAAAAAACTAATGAGAAACTGCTTGTTAAACATTCAAATTTACTCAAATTTAAATAATGACAGAAGAAGTAGCCGTACCATTTGTATACGCATAAGAAAATGCATAAATGTGTTTTTTTGTCTGAATACCTCAGGATAGGAAATCACATTAGAAGAAAAGAGTCGGGAACATTCTTTTTCCATTCTAGTACTAGTAGTTCTATGGTATGCAGTATAAATAACGATCAGCTTCAAATTTAAATTTTTGAATTGGTTCCAACCCTAGATAATAGTTTATATTACATATATCTATGATTCCAATACGAAAGAAAATACAGCTAAATTCAAATCAGTACTTATAAATTTTAACTTTTTGACAAATGAGCACTGATTTTGATAAAAAAATTTTACAATTTCTAAACGTTATTGAGTGAAGCGTAAGTGAAACGTAATTTGCATTTTACTTATATGAATATAGCCTATTCAAAGTTTTTTTTGCCCTATAGACGAGTTTCAACGGGCTGTCAATGTTTTTATTTTTGTGTTACACAAAAGTACAATTTTATTTAAACTTACTCACATTTTGCACGATTTTAGTCTTACACAACACAAACATATCAATTATTTTGTTTGTTTCACAAATGTCTATTGTGATGTACCCTGTATTGTAATTTTTTGTATTATATTACATACATATATACATTATAATATAATCAGCTATCAGATTTGAGCTAATTAGATATGTAAGTAATACACCTATATTGAATTATATTTCTAAATACATATTTTAATGGTATTAAAAGAAATATTATTTAATTTTATAAATTAATACCAAAAGTCATTGCACTAAATTTAATCTTGATCTTGATCAAGGATCAAATATAATGCAATGATTAATTAGTAATGAGTTAACAAATATAAAAAAGTAGAACAACAAAAAAGATTAATATTTCACTTACAAATATGTATTGGTTGCAATAAAAATTCCTTACAGTGCACATTAATTTGTTTTTCATTTTTACGAGCAATAAAGATTAATATTAAAAATATTTGGGAATTATAATTAATTAAATGGAAATCCGGAATTCTCACTTAACCGGTTGCTGGGAAAGATGCAAGCAAATGTAACTGAAAACGACTTGAAATAATAATAAAGAGAGTCAGAAAATATTGAATGTTTTTAAAATTTTACTAAATATTAATTAATTAGGTATTTATATGTATTTGTTTAATATTATATAAAAAAATTGTACATAGGTATTAGATAACGAAAGAAGGATGTATGGTTTGGTGTAATTTTGCTTAAAGTAGTTAAATTATATACTTTTATATAAAATTTGTTTTATCTAATGCAGGAGATTTGAATTCTATACAACTTTTTTTTTATACATAATTCAGGACCAAATTAATTTGGTTACCCAGACCTTTAATAAAAGATATTAAACCATTTTTTCCTAGTTCAGACTTATAGTTTACTCTACTTTTTCCCATCTTTAATCTTTGTTTAGTAATTCGGTCTTACAACTTTTAAAGTATATAGCTCCTCATAACTTTAGAACAATATCATGCAATATTTTATTTATACAACTCTGTATTATATCAAAAAATATAAAATTTTATCTGACCGACAGCTCAGTAGTAAATTGGCAGCTGTTCAATCGAAAATCCAATTCAAATTGTGGTCGGATCATATCTAATAAAAAAATATAATACCCCTATTCTAAATTCCCTCGTAGATTTTCTACGAAAAATTGGCTACTCTACGAACAAAAACTTTTAGTGATTCTAAATTCCCTCGTAGAAAATTATATTTACAATGGCAACTTTGACGTTTGAATTCAGTTTTTTAAGTAAAAATTATGATTATTGTTTTCAATTTTGTAGTAATAATTTTTGAAAAATATTTTGAAACAAAGTTAACTAAACAATTAAATAAAAATGTAAAGTCATTTAAAACTTTTTATTTATATGTACAAAAGTGAACTGATCACGAAATAATATGAAGTACGAATATGGTACGAATGAATATTTCTTTCGTAGACTTTTACGTTTTTCGTAACGTTAAGTCGGAATTGATAATCACTTTTTCGTAGACTATCTCCGACTTAGCGGTTCGAGGGAATTTAGAATAGGGGTGTAGTGTATGTTCAAATAATTTAAAGGGAACTCCAAATGCCAAATAGACAACTATATATATAATAATATCAAGCAATATTTACTATTTATCTGGTACTACAAATAAATTAATAAATAAATAAATAAAATTTTGAGAATCACTGGTTTTAAATTAAAACAATATATTTTATAAGCTTAAAATAATTGGAATAGAAAAAACTTGTTTTGAATTTAAAACACACTTTTTTTTTTTATGATGTACCTAAAAGCTTCTACAACTCATCTTATTAAAGTTTTTTTTTTTTTTTTTTTATTTTTTTTTTTTAAAAGCTTATTTTCATATTAATTTTATATTAACTTATAAAATTTGTATATACATATATGAATATTTCACAACTACAAATAAAAATTTCAAATTAAAACTACCACATATACAAATATTATAAAACACAACAGTATCTATAAATTGTATCAATTAAATACAGTTTCCAAGAAGTTGAGCTATATTGATCTTTTATTAGTAGGTATCATTTAACAATTATTATGAGGAAATATTAAAAGCTTTAGTTTTTAAAGCTTTTATTATTATCTTGTAAAGAAAAAAAAAAAAATTGCACAAGCAATGTGTTTAATTCCTTAAAAAGATAATTTAGGTTAAAGTTTTGTTTTTTTTTTTTTAAATATGATCGGTTAATTTACGTTTAGACATAAATAATAATTGCTAGAAATTTAAAAAGTTTTTTTTAAATTATTTCGCGTATCTTATATTGATAACACGTTATCAATTAGATAAAAAATAAGGTAAAATACTTGTACATAATATAAGATAATTAAATTTTTTTTTTTTTAAATATTATTTTAAGAAAATTTTATACTTAATATCAATTTATAAATTGATATTGTTATCTCAGATTATTTTTATTTTGATGTTAAAACAATATCTGACTGACTGACTGAATCATTTCAATTCGATTGAAATTATTTTAAATAACAATTTATTATTTAAAAAACAAATAATATTATTATCAGACCACCAGACGATTGTTTAATTCATCAATTTCCTTAAAATATAGACAAACTCCTTTATAGATTTGATATAGTACATAAATTTGATTTAGTTTAGTACCTATAATTAGATTATTCTTAGATTAATCAAAAATACATATACAGGGTGTCCGAAACTCAAGTACGCGCACTACACTCAGTGATTGGGGGCATTAAAACAAACAAAAAATTGTACTGGAGGCGGGGGTCTATTGTGGACTCTTTTCGAGATATGAGGGATTAAAGATTTAAGGAGACTTTTCATAAAAAAATCAATAACTTTTGAACAGCTTCCTGTAGAGAGATAAAAAAAATCCATTTTGTAGAGTAAGTTATCAGCTTTAATTTTTGTGTACTAATAATCCCCATATAACCATCAGTTAGAAAATTATGAAGGTTCAAAATGAAAGCTGACAACTTACTCTACAAAATGGATTTTTTTTTATTTCTCTACAGGAAGCTGTTGAAAAGTTATTGATTTTTTTATGAAAAGTCTCCTTAAATCTTTAATCCCTCATATCTCGAAAAGGGTCCACAATAGACCCCCCCTCCAGTACAATTTTTTGTTTGTTTTAATGCCCCCAATCACTGAGTGTAGTGCGCGTACTTGAGTCCCGGACACCCTGTATAATTGATCTTTATTAGATTAGAAATTATAAATAGATGGATTTGTTATACATATACATATAACTTGTTATAAATGTATGTTTTAAATAATTTTTATTATTTTTTAAATAAATTTTTCAAATCAATTTTTTTTTATAAACGATACGATATTTTAGTTGAGCGATGAACGGAAATCATGAATTCAAGGTACCACCTTTATTTTTAGCGATGTTTTTTAATGAATATATTCATTAATTAATTAAAATATAACTATTAAAAATAACTGTACTATACTATAAAATAGTATATCTGTATATCTGTATAACAAATAACAAAAGATCATAAATTAAAATTCGGAATATAATTAAATGTATAAATTCACATTTTAAAAATATTTATCTTTTATGAACCAAAGTTTTTTTTTTATTTTAAAGTCATGAATCATGATATAGCAGTTATAATAGTTATAAAATATAATAATAGTAAATATAAACTGAGCTTTTTTCTTTCAAAAATACAAAAAAAAAAAAAAAAAAAACAAAATTAAATAAAAATAATAATTTCTTAACATTTTTTTTTATTTTTTATTTTTTTTTTTTCAATTTTTATTTTGTGTTGAATATTTTGTGCAGTTCGAATTTACGAATTTTACGATCAACAAATCAGTCATTCTGTTGTTGTTACCATAAGCGTAGGTATTGTGATTATGGTTGGCTTATTATAAAAATATTGTACCTCGAAAAGTATCTTTAAAATATTGTGATAATAGTAGTTATATATACACGTAGTAGAAGCTTTGAATAATAAATAATTTAATTATTATTATTATTACTAAATTCCGTTTTTATCAAAATTAAAATTAAAAAAAAATTATTAATTAAGAAAAATTAAATTTAAAAAACAAAGAGTTTTATTTACTTTGTGTTATTCATACCAATATTATGAATTATATTATTTAAATAATTATATTTAATTTTAGTAGAATTTTTGAAGAATTATATTCATCAATTATATTAATTTTAAATTATTAAACTAAGTATATAGATAATAATAAAAGCTGTGAATTTAAAAAATAAAAAAAATTATTAATAGAAAAATAAAATCAGGAATTACCAACCAAACATTATTTAATATTAATTATTATAAAATACAAAGTTCGGTTCGGTCAGACGTTTTTTGTGTTTATTCTTTTATAAAAGTTTCTTTTCTTGTTGTATAACAGATAATTATTGTGATCTTTTTTTTTATATTTAGTTTTTATGTTAAGTTTTAAATTTTTTGCTAAAAAAAAAAAAAAAAATTGTGTTAGATTTGTTTGTACCAACCTTTAAAGTTGAATAACCTTTAAAAGTAAATATAAATAGATATATGTACATATAGTTTTGATTTAATATTTTGGTCAAAACATTTACAAAAAACAACCAAACATATATATATATATATATATTAAAAAAAAAAACCTTTAAATGTTTACAATATTCTTTGCGCAACTTTGAAAAAGTAAAAAAAGAAGTTTGAAAGAAGTTTGAAAGAACAAGAAGAAATTTATACAATATTTAATTAAATTAATTAATTAATTAATTCAAATAAATGTTAAGTAAGTTGAAAATTAATAATTAATAATTTTTATTTAATGGTTTTTTATATAGTTTTAAATTAGTACTTAATATATGTCAAATAATACAGGATGTCCCATGATTTTAGAAAAGATTTAAATAAATTAAGGAGAAATACCATAAGTAAGGTGGGTCAGTTTTTTAATAAATAAAAGTGGGTTAATAATTGTATTGAATTCCGTTTCCGAGACTTTAAAACATACAGTAATTTTCTATTCAAAAATATTTCATATTTATAACGTAGAGTCTTACTTTTTTAAGACACTAAAAGTTACAATCTAAAGAATATCAGATATATAAGTTCCAAAATTGTGGTATAAAATATTATACTGGGTTAATTTGTTTCAAATTATTTGGAATGTTTTATGTTCCCATGTCTTAGAAATGGATAAATCAATGGACTCACCTTTAAAATAGTATTTTTAATTTGTTTTAATCTCATCATTCTTACTATTGAATTTAAAAAAAAAAATTATTGTGGGACACCTTGTATTCATATTTTTTATGTTTTGATATTAATTTACGTTTAGTTTAATTAAAAATAAAATATAATTTATTTGCGTGTTAATTCGACAGTCTGCTTTGGATGAAATGTTTATAACTCAAAGTATATAATGTTCTTAAATTAAAAATATCTTTGGTTTTTTTTTTTTTGTCGAATTAATCATAACTCTGAATGTTGTAAATCCCAATTATATAATGTATAATTAACTTCAGTGTTCAAAGAGCGATAAGACACAATCTCTCAATATTATAATTCTTTATCACAGTTGTTATCATCCACGACATTTTTCTTACCTTTTCAAAATTACGAGTACGTTTAAGTGGAAATCTCCGCTAATGTATTCCACTCCAATGAACCCAAGATTTTTCTAACACTCATAGGCTCTTTGCAATATTTGGTTTAAATGATGCATTAAAGATATTAAAAGAAAAGTTACTCGCTAACTTAAAGTTCTAAACTAAATAATTTCTTTCATTGAATGTAATATTGAATGTAAATATAGTACTATAGTGTTTAATTATAGAATATAATTATTTTTAGTTTATATGCAAATTACAGAGACTTCTTGTCTCAATCATCAATTTACAAGGCAATGTAATTTGAATAATAATAATATTAAATAAATTAATGAATAGTAAATAAGGTGTTTAATAATTAAGTATAATTAATTCTAATAATAAAGTATAATTATAACATTTTTATTAAAAATATCTCAGTAGTTATTCATAAAATAATTAAATAGTAAATAGTAAAATATTTATTCATAGTAAAATGTATTCTTATTTAATATTTTATCTGGTTGCTGCTTTGTTTCTTTGTTTCTTTATCTATAACTTTTCTAAATACAAATGTTAGATTTATTGTTTTAAATTACAATTTAAGTGTTACTATTATGATTTTAAAATTAATTTTTAATTTAAGAATCGCTTCTTAAGAAATAATATTTTTAAGAATATTGTACGTTTTTATTTAATAATTAAATCTGTGATATAGTTGGAGTATATAGTGTAAGGTTCATTTTTCTATATGGAATAATTAAAATATACTTGAACAATGATACAAACTCTTTAGGGTCTCAATCTCTTTACAATCTCTCAATCTTGTCTATAGACTCCAAATAATTATCTTGCATATACTCATATACTATACACTATACTTGAATTTTATATAGTCAAAATCAATCTTGTTTTTAAAAATCTTCGATCAAACAACTAGGCTTTTTTAGAGGAATTTTAATATTGTATACATAATGCCGGCAACATAAATCAAAAAATATGGATTTTCTTTTTCGTTATATTTGTTGTACGAAGAAGTGAGATAGATAGTGACTTAAATGACTTAAATGAATCGGATCAGAATCAAAGTGTAAGTCGACGAAATGGGTATGTTCACTCAAAGGTTGAATTTTGAAATTTTTACTAAATTGTATGTATGTACAGAACCTTTATTTAATAAAGCTAAGGATCCGAAATTTTTCCTTATTTTTATTATTTTAAAAAATTATTTACGTATAACTTGTAGGATCAACGACTTATGGGAAATTTAGTTAAACAATTGGTAATTAGGTCCGCTTAACTGTAATGAAACTGCAAAATTTTTATTTTTAAAATCACCCTTAATCTTTGAAACTTTTTTTTACTCCAAATTTATACTATTGAGTTAAGAGCAAAGTGGCTACGCGGATATCTTAAAGTTAAAATTTTACCCTACTATTTTACTCGTTTTTTTCCAAAAATGATCTTAATTATTTAAAGGCATAAAATAAGTCCCTGTGAAATAAAGTTCTCAGGCCAGGTTATTACTTATACGTAATAACCCCGCAAAATTTGAGAAATAAGACCTCGGGCTGTAATTTCTTGGTTAACTTAACTTTTGAATTTTTGAGAAATTCCGGATTGTTAATTTCATTTTTGTGGTTACATTTATCAATTACTATGCAAGGGCCTTTTTTCATGCCTCCTAATTATTTTATAAGTGATTTAAACTTTTAATTGCTTTTTCTGTTTCTTGTTTTCTTGTGCATCCTCTACCGAAAATTATACATGTATATGTATATTATCTCATCTTGGATCTTACTGGTGTGCTTCAATAATTTTACAACAAAAATATGTGTGGTAAATTTGTTAAGAAATTTTTACTTTAACTAAAAACTATTTAATCTTTTATGTAAGTAATAAAAAATAATTTAATAAAATTTAACTTAAATTTGATATATGTAAATAATTAATATAATTATTTAAAATTATTAGATTTGATATTTTTTTTTTAATTAAATTACATAATTTTTATAATTTGTAAATGGTAATTTTTGTAGTTTCATACTGTTAAAATGTTTATGTAGAAGAAAATACGACTCTTTATTTAGTTTTAAGCTCAATATTGATCTTATATTTAAATTAAATAACACTGTTTAGAGTTTTTAAACATGATTTTAATCAGAAATTCAATAATAAAATTCGCCACTTTAGAGAGAGACAAAATATTGCGTACTCCCAAAAGTTTAAAAGTAAAGAGAGAGATTAAAATATTATCTAATAACATCATTGATATAATTCAGCGTAAAATACTTATCTTAAGTTAATATAGTCTATTATACGATATTATAAGTTATTTTACGATATTAAAGTTATTATACGATATAAAAAAAAATATAAAATTTTTGCACGATATTTTTATAGAGTTCTCTCAAAATCTTGTTCCTATATGCTTTTAAATTTTTTTACATTCGTGGATATACTAAATTCTAATGAAAATCAGCCTATTACAGGGATCTTTATAACAAAATCTTATCTTTTGCAATAGAATGTTTGTATATTAAATTAAATATTATTTAAATTCTATTAATTATATGCTTGAAACTTGTTACAAAATTTTTACAAACTTATAAATCGAAAAAAAAAAAATTTAAATCTAAATTTGTAATAATAGAAAGTAATATAGAGTTATTTTTTAATATACTAAGATCTAAAAATATTTTTAATGGGCAGTTATTTATTAATAAATTCTTATCAATTAAATTTAATAAATTTCCAGAGAAATTCATTATTATATAATTGTTTCTGTTTTCAATAATTAAAGATTATTTTTTTTTTTTTTTAATATTTTTGTGATGTAAAATGAAGTTTTATATTTTTTTTTTTTTTTTATTATAGATAATATATAGAATTTTCTTGATTTTGGGAAAACCCCCTTGTATTCAAAATAAAAACTCCCTCAATCTATTAAAAACAAATATTGAATAAATTTAAAATATTAGGTATCGCACAATAATAAAAAATTATATATAACTAGTTAATAACTCGGTTTGAGCTGCTGCTCCTCTCAGTAGGTTTTAATTAAAGTTCGTATTATTAAAAAATTAATTACAAAAATTACAAATGGTAAATTGAGGTAAATATTATTAATTCTATAAATGTTTCCAACTTGACTCATTATTACACAAAACGTGTTCAAAATTGAACAAAAGTTAAAAAAAACTTTACATTATTTTTTTAATTCATAAAAATGTTAATTATTAATTATTTTGTGGGTTTTTTAGTTTTACAATTTACATTAAATTTAATTTATTACTAAATAATGTAATGATTAATGAATAATGAACACTTGGTCAAACTTTTAATAATTATTACAATTATATTATTATTGAAAGATATATACGTATATATATATGCAAAATTTGGAAGTTCGAATTTTAACCATATATGTATAATATATGTATATAACTGATAATACGAAGATTGTTAATTAATTTATGTAGACATATTATTCCAAAAAAAAAAAAACTTAAATTGTAGACTATAAAATTGTTAAATTTAATTTAAAAAAAAAAAAAATTTGAACCACTTGAATTGATAATTTTTTTTAATTTATTTGTGGTTGTTGTTGATTTTATTATTATTAGGATATACGATTATTTGATTAATATTAATTTGATCAAGTGTTTAATATTCTTGGTATACTTAGGTTTTTTTTTTTTTTAAATTAAATAAAGTATTATTTGTTAATCGAATTAATATCGATATATATATAGTCTATTAAAATTTCATTGTAAAAAAGATCTGGCAGCCAATAATTAAAAATTAATATTTATAAGGTCTTTAATTGGAGATAGGGCATTTATAAGCTTATTTGAATAACATGAAAATACATGTAAAAGATAATAATGTAATGGCTGGGTGGCACAGTGGTTAGAGTGCCGCGACTTTCCTACGAAAGGCCCGGGTTCGAATCCCAGTGAAAGTGAAAAAACTTTTCTGGTTTTCGGCTCGACTCAGATACCATTCGCCATTGAGTTCAAATTAATGGCTTAATCAATAATTAATAATTATATATATATAGTAAAAAATACAAATATAAACAAAATAACAATATAAACAAATGCAAAATATGTATAAACAAATAATCTAATTGAATAATAAAACTCACAGATATAGAATACCATATAACGTAATATGTATTGGATTATAAATGGTTCAATTTGGTAAATATGAGAGTTTTTCTACTTCTCCAGAATGGAAAAGGAATGATAATAGGAGTGGGGGAGGTTATTCTAAGAGTTACTTGTAATAAGAGCTTTTTAGCTTTATAAAATAAACAGATTTTATATGAAGTTGTAGACTTGTAAGATAACTCATTTATATATATATCTAAAAATACATCAAAGATAATCGTAACATATAAAAGAAAAAAATAAAATGAAAAACTACGCATTTTTTTTCAAAGGAAATATAATAAAAAAACTTGTTTACTTTTCTTCATTTTGATTTATTTACTAAAAAAAAATTTTTAATTTTTTTCATTAAAATTTTTTACCGAGAAATATTTGCGTTTTAATTATCTTTTAAATAAAATTAACCGCAAGAACTAGATTACAAAAGATAGAAAAATATCCAATTTTAAACACTATAGATAAGAAAGTAATTAAATTTCGAGAATGATTCAAAGAATCGCTTGGTTTGTTTTATAGGAGGTTGGTTGAGTTTTGAGAAAAGTAAAAAATACATTGCTGATTGCAGGAGGTCTTATGATTTAACTTTTGTTAGGGTGATGTGTTAAGAACTAGATCAATTCTTTTTGTAATCAAATAAAACGGGAAAGAGCGTAGAGTAGACTGTAGACTCGTATGAACGTAATAATCTAAACAATCAAATTGTATGTAATCTAAACATTATAACTTAACTATAAGTATAAGCCAGTTAATTAATTTGGAGTTTTTTGGCAAAATTTCAAATTCACAACTTATCAGTTACTGAGTTATTATATATAAAAAAAAATACATAACTTTTTGAACCAATTGCACTATACCAACTATATATTGTGCAAACGTTTGCCATAAAACTCAATTATTTTTGGAAAAATTGAAACCAGTTATATTAAATATAAAGAGTTACTTGCACATATAACTCTATATTTACAATAGAAATTGTATATAAGACAGCTACTTGAACCTGTTGAGGGAACTGGTTGGATTTTAATAATAAAAACGGTTCTTTTATAAAAACGAATTTGTTCGAAAACGAACGACCGAATTGACACACATAACTAGATCGATTTACTTTGCAATTTTAAACCGATTTGTACCTTTGAGTCTATATATTATGTCTTTTCCCGCTTCTTTTACAGCGTCACAAACGGTATGTCAAATTTAGTATACCCTTTGACCTATGCTATGGTTCATATGCGAGTCTAATAAATATCTTTTATATATAACAATATTTTATATATATAACATTTCATTTATAGTTAAAACATCATGAACTTTTATACAAGTAAACAAATGCTATAAAAGTTGATCGTAAAATAAACTTGACCATAACTTTTTTTACCATATAAGAATTTTTCAAGATCGATTTTTGCAATTTATACTCTATTTATATATATGTATATATATATATAGTTAAGATCATAATATATTTTTTCTAGTTTTGATGCAACAAAATTCAAAAATATTGAAAAATAAAGTTTTTACAATACATACAAATTTGTAAAGTTTCTTAAATTCAACTTTTTTTTTTATAAAAAATCAATTAATTTTTCTGAAATTGGTTTGTTAAATACCTCTAATAAATTTAATAAATTTATTTATCCCATAAAGTTGTGAAAGAAGTGGCTCATTGTAATGTATAACATTTTTCCTTTCAAATTTTACTACATACATGTGTTTAAAATAATTTTAAAACAAATTTAGATTTTAATTAAAATATTGTAAGTTTATGTGTAGGAATCAATGTTTCAAATCTGACCGATAGCTCAGTGGTAAAGTGGCGGCTTTTCAATTGAAAAGTATCGGGTTCAAATCCTGGTGGGGTCATATCTAATAAAAAAATATAGTGTATATTACAGTAATTTAATAATAGTAAGTCCAAATGTAAAATCAGCAAAGGATTAATATTATCAGGCAATATTTACTATTGTCTGGTACTACAAATAAATAAATAAATAATAAAATCAATTAATATTTCAAAACCGCTGACTTGTGAAACATTTATATTTTGTTTCATCTCTATTCTATCATCAATCAAAAAAAAAAACCATATACCTATATATTTATATATATATAAACTTTCATAATTTAATTATTTAACCAAAATCAACTTTATATTTTGTCATTAGAACATGATTATAATAAATACCATAAATACTATAATAGTTTTTATTATTAAAATTTCACACATTAAATAATAATAAATTTGTTTAATTTTATTACATAATTTTTAAATAATATTTTTAAAATAAAAAATATTTTATTATATGTACACAAATAATGACAATTGTTTTTTTTTTAATTTAAAATAAGTAAATCATGCCAATAAATAATTATTTTAAATTTTTTTTCTAAAATTAAAAATTATTAAAATAAAAATAAATGCGACTGAATACTTATAGATTGACATATAGAGTGACAAATTTACCTATTTTTTTTTTTTGGTTATAACTGCAAAAATATATTTTATGAGACAAAAATGTAATGAATTGCCAAATAAAATTTAATTATTGCAAAAAAAAAAAACATTTTTCCAAATATTTTGCAAAAATTTTCTTATTAGTTTCGTTCTTAACGTTCGTCAATTGATCTCAAAAAGACTTTTATACCTTTTTTCTTACTGTACACCTTTAAGAAGTAAAGGCATTTTTTTTTGTTTGTCGAGGTCCCACTTGCTAACTGTTCACTGTTTTAGGCAAAACAGCCTGACTATAATATGTGCATGTCTGAACAGGGGTAGATATATTCATATATTAGAACTGATCAAATGAATTCCACATACAATTCAAACATGAGATAGTACAACGCCTTAAATCATGCAGGAATGGCTTAGATTTTCAATAGAAACAGTTCTATTTTGTTTATATTGTAATAATTTCGTATTTGAGTTGTATGATATTATATATTTGTGAGTTGTATTATTTAATAGAAGTATTACATTTTGTATTTGTTTATATTGTTATATATATGTATTTTTTATTAAAGATATATAATTATTAATTAAGCCATTAATTTGAACCCAGTGGCGAATGGTAGCTGAGTCGAGTCGAAAATCAGATAAAATTTTTTCCACTTTCACTGGGATTCGAAACCGGGCCTTTCGCATGAAAGGTCAGTACTCTAACCACTGTGCCAACCAGCCGATTTTTATGCACAAAATCTTCTTCAAAATCAAATGTACAGTTTGGTTACAGGGATGGGAATTTGGAAGAAATTCGGGATTTTGGGGAGGTTTTTTTTTAGAATTTAGGATTATAGGGGATGGGAAAAATTTGGAGGGATATTGAGGAGAAATTCTTCTTAAATTTAATTAAGTCGTACACATACGAATTACCAACTTTAGGAAACACATTGGACATAATATGGTTCCATAATCTCGAAATGCGCATAACAAACGAATTTCCATTAGCCGTGTTTAATTACAAGTATAAAAACAATTCTATAATAAAATGTTCACTTTTTAAAACTTTTACAATTACTGCCTTGCTTATTTCTAATTATTTATTTATAATTTTTTTTTTCGTTGTTTACAATTTTACATTATTCGCTTGATTTATTAAAATTGAAAAATTTTCCGGCAATTTTTTATCTAACCAAAAAAAAAAAAAAAATGAAATAAAAGGGTTGTTTGTAAATTAGTGTTAAATTATAATTTTTATTATGTATTAAATTGAGTCACATTCAGATAATTTATCATGGAGTGATAAGTTTTTTTTTTTTTTTTAAGAATTTTAAACAAAATAATACTCGTACAATAATTCTGTCATTGTTATTTGAAAAATATTGAACGAGATTATTATTAAAATTTATAAATGAAACTTAAAATAATTACATAGAACTTTACACACTAATTACTCAAGAGTTGTAGTGTAATCAAATTCATATAGAAAAATTAAGGTTATCATAATTCATAAGTCATATGTTCATATTAATAAGTATAACTAATAAATTAGTAATAATTATCTTAAGTTATTATTCATATTAATGAGAATACTGGTAGGCTACCATGTATTGCTACTTACGCTAAACGTAAGTAGCATGAGAAAAAATGACACCATGTAGAGCGCATATAGGAAATTTGCGCATTCGTAAGTAGCAACTTTGGTACCATGGTGTGCTACTTGCGAACATTTTTGACGTTTATTTTACTTTTTTCATTCGCTTGATAATTTGTATGCGAAGGAGGTGTAATTTTTTAGTTTTTAACAATTAGTTAGTAGTTTTTAATAAACATGTAAGTATATTCATATAATATATGTCATTTATAGAATTTATGATAATTAAAGTTCTATGTTTAAGCACAAATTACTTTAACTAGGTATACTTTGTTTCAAACTAACAAAAATATTTTAAGGCAAAAATTTTTTTGTTCATTGTGATATAAACAACAATCTTTAATTTTTTTTGTGCAGTAACATATTACTATTTACATTTATTTTGTAGGTCTAAAAGCTAACAACCAAGCCATCGCAATTTCGATTTTTCTATGGAATCCATTTTTTTTTATTTAACTTTACTTTTTATTTAAAATTATGTTTTATTTTATATTTAAAAAAAATTTTATTTCACTTGTTTACAAATTTACGATTTTACAAACAAAAACAAATGTCTAAATGTCAATTTTAAAAATTTTAGAAGGAAAAACAAATGTCAAAGTGGCAATTTTAAATATTTTCAATGGCAGCACAGTTTTTCGATGCGTTTTTGTTACATGGTACCAATTAATTTACGCATCGCAAATCAAATGCGCAGATTTTTGCGATGCGCATTTTTTACATGGTAGGGGCCCTGATTAAAAGTTTTTTTGTTCAATTTGGTCTTTAGACCGGTGGAGCGTTTTTTTTTCTAATATAGATATTAATTATATATTAACTCATCTGAGTTGACCGATATAAAAGGTTAACTAAACAGAAACAAGTTTCGCATATTTAAAGGTAATACAAGAGACGCTTTCATAAATTTAAAGCCAATACTAGTTCTAGAGTTAAAAAATCTGTAACACACGGTAAAATATAATTTTGGGCTTCAATTTTTGTATATCTTTTACTCCAAAAAAATTGGACGCAGGACGTCCATGTGTTTAATATGGCCATTTTTTAGTCTTTGACCCCTTACAACTTTTAAACGAATTACAATTTTAAAAAACAATTTCTAAATTTAGCTTCAAATTGTAAATTTCTAACCTTAAAAGTGTAGCAGATATATAGGAGTCAAAAATTTTTCAAAAATTGAGTTTCACATAGTGGTAAATTAAAATACCTTATGGCAACCCTATATATTTATGTACTTATAAAGTTTATAAAAGTAGGCGTCGTTTGGTATTTCCAGATTGAAAATAATCCTTGTTTAAACTTTGGTTATTTAAATTTAAATATAGGGGAAAATTTCTGGAGTTTGGGGCTTTTCGATAATTTCGATAATTTTGTCTGATTATCGCCTATTAATCCCCAGCCCAACAAAATTAAGAAGAATAAATTAACTATTTTAACATAGGGTAGGACTTAAAAATAATCTTTAACAAAAAAGTTCTTCTTTCACATCAAAAATATTAGAGTTAAGTTTCAAAAATTTTTAAAAAATGTGCAATGGTCACCTTATTAAATTATTAAATTTTATTACCTACATTCGTACTTTTTTTCACAATTTTATTGCAAATAATTATTTTTTTTTGCTTAATTAAAAAGGGAAAGGTTGAACATCACCTAAGGCGGTGTTATATATATATATATGTACGAATATATTTCAGAAAATTTATTAATAATCCCAAATCCCTACTTATAGTTTTATTTCTTAATGATTAAATATTTTTAGAAATTTTAAACAAATAAAATCTTTTATTTTTGTGTTAGTTTAAGTTCGAAGACCCCAGCCATTTGATTTTGTTTACAAATAAAGCTTTTTAGTTATATTCACATTTTATTTTTAATTTCCATTAAAAAAATCTAAACAACTGTTGTAGTCCGACATCTGTTTAGAATTATGATTAGATAAATTTTGAATTTTTAATTAATTACAATATGCCCTGGAATGGAATCTCGAACTCGCACAGTATGAAAATTTAGAAATTTGTAAAAAATGGAATATGGAATCGATGTATATTATATCTACAAAAAGTAAGGTTTGTGTTTCCTTGCTTCCCTCTTTTCGGAATGCCCCTTCCGTCCCAAATGTATATAATTCTGTAAAATTGCATAGTTTAACTAATATTTTGGTAATTAATGTAGGAATTCAAGTGTATAAAAAATTAATGATTATTATTCTTAAACTTTATGTTGTGTAATTTGTTGAACAGTTGTTCTTCAGAAAAAAGTTTTATTTTTAAGAGAAAGTTTTGATATTAAGGACTCCTATAAAATATACTTGGTATCTTTGGAATCCAAAATTAGACTAGTTAAAATTTAAAAATGATATTTACTGATTTGTAGAATATTGGGTTTGAATGTAACAAAGTATATTTAAAAGTTCAAATTTTAAATCCCCTTTGAAAAAATTGCACTCAAAATAAAACTTTTGTACAACTCTTAAGACTTTTAAATTTTTTTTTGATTTCCATTACGGAATCAGGGGGCTTTTTTAATCGGTTCGGCGTCTCTTGGCCCAGATACGGTATCTACTTTTTAGGGAACATATAAAAACAAAAATAAGCACTTAAAATAAAGAGCTTGCTTTGAAAATAAAAAATTAAAACTAAACTTTCCTATTTTAAAATGACTAATGGTCTCACAGATTATCTTAAAAAGTTAAAAAATTTGATTCACAACAAAATTAAAAAAAAAAAATTTATTACTAAAATTTAAACACTAATAAAATTTAACTTCTTATCAATATTTTTATTTTATTTATTTATATCAAAAAATATATACAAATTTCTTAACATGTTATTTAATATTACAGAGTTCAAATTACTTAACACAAGCTGTGATATTTTTACTTAAGCCTTTAAATACCGGTTATGGACGTGGGAAATTCTTACCTATATTTAAAATCTCTGGAATATTCGGTGTAATCTAACCTTACTTAATTACTAAAAATTGTTTTTAATAAATTTTATCATCGAAATTTCTTATCAAAGTAATTTGGATACCATTATTTAAAATTTTATTAGTAAATTTAATTTTATAACATGTACGTTTATTTGGTAGCAGAATCTTAGTTTAATTATAGTTATAAATTATTCATGTAGATTTGTAGAATTGGAGCTTGAGTATTAAATAAGGCACTTTATTCTGTGCAATTTAGGGCTAATATATGTCACAATACAGTAGGAGTATATACTTAGATATATAGAATACTTCTGTGAGATTATTTAATTTTAAATCTCCTATTTAGGAAAGGATAGAATATAATATTTTATTAAATTTATCAATAATTCAATAATACAAAGTTTTAATCTATATAAATAATTATATCCATCTTTAAGTTTCATTTATTTTTTTGAGGAGTCTTTTATTTTGTGTAATCTATACACCGTTCCCATTTGATATAGAAAAAAGTATGTACTGAGAAAATATAGGGTTTTATAAACGGTATTCCCGACCTTAAAACCTCATATATCGATAACAGTGGAGAATAGCCCCCTCCTTCCAATTAATTTTTTTGTTAGTTTTAATGCCCTCCAATCACTGTAGTGCAATGCGTTTACTTGAGTCGGATATACCCTTTATATAGATTGATAATGCACAAAAAGTCTTCAGTCTAAAAGTGCCCCTTGGGACTTTTGACTCATCAAACAAGTTAAAGCTTCACGGAATTTTATAACTTTTGTAAAAAATAGCCAATAGTTCTGCAGGAACTTATAACTTCAAAAATCCTTTGAAATAGGTATCTTTATGGAAAAAAGAATTAAAACAGCTTTTAGGGGTTGCATTAAAGAATTAAGTTTAAATATTTCTTTAATGAAAACTTGGAGCCGGTACACGTTATTTATTGCTTATAATCTTTAAAAAATAATTATATTCTAGTTAAGAGTTAACATAATATAATAATGAAATATTTCAAAGAGTAAACCTAGTAGATTAATTTTGCAATAACAAAAATTATAGTTTTATTATGTGTACAAAACGCAACAGATGTTGTTGTTGTTGTTCTGCCACGTGTATTATACCAATTTATTATATTTAATTATGTGACTTTTTTTCTTATTAAAATATTTTTAATGAGTTAAAACTCCTTTTTACAAAAAAAAACTTTTCAATCAAAATTAAAAAAAAAAAAAAATTTCTACAGTAGGGTGCAAAATTGTAAGATTACTTTAAATTGAAAAATTGATTTAAAATTTTCAGTGTCAAAAAATAAATTAATATTTATAAAATTTTATGAATATTTAAACTCTTAAACTTAATTGGAATATATTTAAAAAAAAATAAAGTACTCATTACACAATAAGTACTCATATACTATGATTACTATTAGCGGTTATATGTCTATTTTACAAAAAAAAAATACTTTATTTTACTAATAAATAAAAAAGCTTATTTAACGTCAACAAATCTATTATCACTATCAGTTTTTCGTATAAATTTCTTAAGTTTGATTTAAATTATTTTAAACTGAATTAGAAGAAAAAACTAACAATGGGTTTTGTGATTAATAAAATATAACTCAATTTAAATTGAGTGCCAAATGTTAATAAAAAAGTTTAATTTGAAGTTTGAATTTGAAGACAATAGTAAATATTCCCTGATAATATTTATTCTTTGCCGATTTGACATTTGGACTTATTGTTACATTATTGACCCGACCAGGGTTTGAACCCGAAACTTTGCGATTGAAATGGCGCCACTTTATCACTGAGATATCAGTCAGATTTTACAAAACTTTTAATGAAGTAAAGTTTTAATTCGAATTACTCATTTTTAAACTTAATTAGATTTTAAGTTTGAATATCACTCATATTATCAGTAATCAGAATATTTGGCTGCTAATTGTTTTTCTATTAAATCAAAATTCTCTTATACAATAATAATTAATTTGTATAACAATTTATATGATTTTTAGACTTTAGGTCAGTTTACAGAAAAACAATTCACAGAAAAACAATTCACAAAAATCCGTTTCTGTGAATTTATTCTTCCTTAAAATAAGAAACTATTTACAAAGAAAAACAAAGAATGATATAATTAAATAGGTAAAATATTTATTGAACTAAATAGGTAAATTTTATTTATAATGAAAAGATGTATTAAAAATTTAAAGGATGAAGCAGACTTGACTAAAGATTCTAATCAATTAGTAGTAGCTAATTTTTCAATTAAAGTAATGAACTAATGAAAGTAATTTGCCTTCTATAGTGTCCATGAAAAGAAGTATTCGAAGGATCAGGCAAGGAACTATAACAATTCCACAACATATTAATGAATTGTTTATCGGTGAATTGTTTTTCTGTGAATTACTTTTCCGTGAATTGTTTTTCTGTAAACTGACCGAATACCGATTTTTAAAAAAGTGACAAATATATTAAAAAAAAAAAAATATTCTCAAACTAGAAAAAATTTGTTTATTTTGTTTCAAAAAACCATATGACATTTAATAAAAATCAACAATCAAAATAATTATTTTATTTTGAATTTAAAATAATAATATTTTTATATTTGTTTCTCTCAATTTAATAAGAGTTAATTTTTTATTAATATTTAAATATATATTTAACTCGTGCTATTATAGTTTTAATAATTAAATATTAAGTTAAATATTTTGTATATATTAAAAATTCTCTTATATACATATTTAAATAAATAACCTTTTTTTTTATATATATATGTACATATAGTTTGAAAAATATGAAAAACAACAACAACAACAATTAAAAAATAAATAAAGAGTATTTTATTTCCAAGTGTTAATTATATTAATTAAAAATAATAATATGTACTACTTAATATGAAATAAATAAATATTATAATCTTCATTTTAAAATAATTATCTCTAATTTAAATATTTTAATATTTTTTATTTATTTTTATTTTTTTTTTGTTTTTTTTTTTTTTTTTTAGTAACGTGAACACCTTTAATATTAATGGATTTCCCAGAGTGATTAGACGACCGCATGACTAGTTTCAATTTTAAAGATTATATATTAAAGTGGGGAAAAAAAATAATAAATATAAAAATATATTTAATAATTTAATTATTAATTATATTTAATATATTTATATTAAAAAGAAAAAATTATATTTCAAAATATAAACAAAAAAAAAATAGAAACTAAAAAATTTTAAAATGGATATTGATAATTCACCAACAAAATTTAGTTTATTTAATTTAACAAATATAGAAACAACAACAACTATAGCACCGAATTTAAATGTTCCTAAAACATCAGATATATCACCTATAAATGATATTATAGAAGTTGATGATGATCCAACAAATGGTCAAAATACAAAAATATTGGCATTATTATTATTAGGACTTGGTAGTTTAATAGCTGGTGTATTACCAAGACTGATATCACAAAATGAAAGAAGAGAACATTTTTTTATATCATTAATGTTATGTTTTGGTGGTGGTGTATTATTAGCAACAGCTTTAGTTCATATTTTAGCAGATGTAAGTATATTAATTTTATAAATATATATACTAACTTAATAATTTAAAAAATATGTTTTCTTTTAGGTACGAAGAGATATGCCACAAAATGCTGAAGTTTATTTATGCGTTGGATTTTTTGTAATATATTTTATTGATGAATTTATACATTTATTTTTTGGTGAAGCATTACAACATCAACATTCTAATTCAAGTACAACAAATGTTGATATAAGATATGAACCAATTCATGATCTTAATAATCATCCACAACATTATGGTGCTGCTCAACATTTAACAGAACATGAAACTGAATTATTATTAAATGGTAACAAGTAAGTGTTTATATATTATGATATTTATTTATTATTTAATTTAATAAAAACGAGGAAGGGTGTAGTAGAGTAGATTGTGTCAACTTTGGGATACCCGTATGACCGTTATGTAAACATTATATCATCCTGTTAATTACTTTTGGCAAAATTTCAAACATACAGCTTTATTAGGTGTAGTGTAATGTTCATATAAAAAGGAGTTGTATGGCAGCTACTCGTACCCACTGTAGAAACTTTGGCCATAAAACTAAACTACTTTTGATAATGAATTGGACAAAACTCCATATACCCAGCTTCAACCGGTAGAGCAATGCTCATATAAAAAAAAAAGTTGTATAGCAGGTACTCGAACCCGAGGACCGAAATGGCTGAATTTCAAAAGCGATAACGGCTATTGCATAAAAATGAATTTGTTAAAATTTCAAAATCCTAGCTCCTTTATTTTTTGAGTTATCGTGGGAACGGACGGACGGACAGATGGACTCTGATCCGATCCATACACTTGAGTTTATATCTACTCCCCCCTCCTTCTTTGCGTCACAAACGTAATGGTAAATTTGGTATACCCTTTGGACTTATAGTCATACATAATTAAATTAAATTTTTTTATTTAATATTTATACAAGAACATTTATGTATACATTAATTATGGGTAGATTTTATTAATGAAAAAAAGAGACAGAAAAATGATAAGTTGATAACTGATAGCATACATAAAATTTAGTTTATATTTACAATTTGATTAGATTTTTTAAATAAAATTTCAATTTTATTATTTAAACTTTACTTTATAATTTTAAATAGATATATATGTAATGTGTGTTATGTATGTTTGAAGAACTGTAAATCATAATTTCATCACAGCTAATTAAATTGGGCTACAGTTATAAATTTTAAACATAAAGTAAATAACAGATTTTTGGGCTCGTTTCTTAATAATTAGTTATATATAGTTTTTTTTAACTAATAATGTTTTCAAATGCGGTTAATATGTGTGATTTAAGTACATATCTAGTATATTAGTACTAATTAATAGTTATTTAGCATTTTTCTTTAAAATGATTTTATAAAAGTTTAAATATTATGATTCTAATTAAAGCGAAGTTCATTTGTTCGTCTGTTGGATATTTAAAATTTTTTAAGTTTAAACTCTTCAAATTAATTCTTTAAATAAATATGTTTTACATTTTTTAACTCTTAAATCTCGGTTAAGTTTTATTAATTAATTTTATAAAATCTAACCAAATAGTTTTAAACAAAAAACCATTCGTTTTAGCTTATTACAATTACATTAAAGGTAACATATCTTAGTGCACCCTGTACTTATACCATAAGAATCTGCATACTCACTTACTTTTGAATGCAAATCCGTTTCCAAAATTATTGAATTTTCGGATCTATCCTCTATTTGAAGCCAGTATTCTCTTCATTTTGTAAAACATGTTTAGATGTTCATATATATAATAAATATATTACACATACATATACATATTTACTTAATTAATATTTATAAAACAGACCGTTAAGATTTAAGACGTTTACTTGACCGGTTATTTCTCTATAAAATACAATAAAACTCTCTTTGTAATATTTAATAAAATTATTAAGAAATATTTTAATTTTTAGTCATTCCCATCATCCAGCAGGTGATTTATGTGATGCAGATGAAGGTAATGCTCGAATATGTTATACAAGTCATGAGGAACCTTGTGCTGAAGCAAAAACTGGTGCATTAGGATTAGTAACAGCATTATCAATACATTCAGTTATTGAAGGTTTAGCAATTGGTTTACAAAGTACAAGTGCAGGGGTAAGATTATTTGTAATTTTATATACAAAAAAATATTTATACAAATTTACATTTTATTATATTTATTTAGGTAATGGTATTATTATTAGCTGTAGCTTGTCACAAATATGTTATGAGCTTTTGTTTGGGTTTAGAAATACGTATGACAGCAAATTCAACATTAAAAAAACATTTAATAGCTGTAACGATATTTAGTTTAGGATCATCTATTGGCATTGCAATTGGTATGGTATTAGATGGTATACCATCTGAATGGAATAAAATAGCATTTCCAATATTACAAGCTTTAGCCGGTGGTACTTTATTATATGTTGCGGTATGTGAAGTTTTACCAAGAGAACGTTCTAGATGGCATCAAAATACCGAAAAAAGATATGCTGGTTTGGCACAATTTTTAGCTGTTGGAATTGGATTTACTGCAATGACAATTGTTGAACATTTTTTGGGTAAGATTTATTTTCCTATATAAATATCTCACTTGTTTTATTTAAAATCTTTCGATATTCTTAATATAAATCGTGATGACGGCTTATATTTAAAACTTTTTCTATTTTCAGAACATTAGTCTAAACCCCCTGTTACTGTTAGGAAGAAAATAAATTCTACAAATTTGTATAAAATATTTAATTTAAGTGATTGAATCTATTGTTGAGAATAAAAGAATTATATATTTATACAAACTTATATATATATAATATGTATTGAAATAAAATGTTTATAAATATTGTTAATCAAAACTTTAAATTATGTTCTTGTTTTATTTTTAATAAGTTTCAAATTTTTTTTAGTAATTTACCAATTAATAAAAGTCATATTTTAGGATCATGATTATTATAACATATAATATAGGTTTGTATCATTAGGAACGTGTGTTCATAGGGTATACTAAGTTAGCATAACATTTTTGATGCAGTAAAGTTGGAGAAGTAGATATAGTCTCATATGTATGGATCGGATCAGTATCGAATAAGCTATGTTTGTCTATCCTTCCGTTCGAACGTCCACCATCCGTTCTTACGATAATTAAAAAACTTAAACCAAATTCAACGCTCTTGAAATCCAACCAGTTTGCTCAACGAGTAACTTCCATATAACTTCTTTGGAAAATCTATATACTTAATAAAACATGATAGGTTTCAATCTTACCAAAAGTATTTTAGTTGTATGGCAAAAATTTGCCAACATTTTGAATAGTCGAGAATTTCGGGTTCTCTTACCAGATCTCAACAAAATATAGTTGATGTATAAAAGGTTAGAATAGTTGCCTTACAACTTTAAAGCATAACACAGAGTCTATTAAATTGTGATATAATGTTTATGTTACGTTCATGCAGGTACTCTAGAGTTGACACCGTCTATTCAACACTCTGCCTCCTCGTTTTATATATGTATAATAAAAGGTGCAGTGTCAGAACTGCCAGGGTCATAAGTCCTAAACGATTTATGACCCACTTTAAAATATTTACGTGGAACATAAGTTCCTTTACAAGTGGGTCATAAGTCCCTTTAGGACACAATATTAGATGTACAACAATATGTTTTTATATATTTATCTATGCGATATACTATATTAGGATGCATATTAAGGTTTGTTAAAAATCAAAGTTGACCCTTTTTCCAGAGTATTTATGAATTTATGTATGCGAAACTTTGGTTACAAAATCAGGATTCCCATCAGGATAAAGTTCTGGTTGCTTTCTTAATTTTGGAAAAAGGGAATACTCTGATTTCGAATTAAACCTCAAAAAATGTATCCGTCACTGATATTATATAATTCAAATTAATATTTTTTTTAATATTACTAATAATTTATAAGCTGAGAACTGTATAAGGGAGTTATGACACAAAACGCTGACTCAAAACTCCCAGGGTCCTTTAGGTAGTTATGGCTCACTGCTATGAGTCATGAGTCCCTTAGGAACTTATGTCCAACTAAGTGGGTCATAAATCCCTATGGGATTGATGAACTCCCTTGGAGTTCTGACCCTGCACCATAATAAAAATTGTAAATTCATAAAAATAAAAGAAAATAATCAAATATGAACACGAAAAATGCATAAAAAAAATTAAAGAGTTTAAAATGTCATGTCATGAGTAATATCTTTTACTAAAAATTTTTTTATGCGATTTTTTATTTTTAATTTTTGCAATCATTACTCACCTACATACAAATAAAAGATTTTATATAGATGCAGAAGTCCGGAAGAAAAGAAAGAGAAAAGTTTTATATTTTATTCGTCTTAAATTTAAATCTGACAAAACCAAGATTTTAAAAATTGATTTTCGTTTTAATTTTTAATCATTTAAAAAATGGCTTGGATTAAACATAATATATTGCAGAATGTACCACATAGTACAGAAATGATCAAAATATGGAAAGTTTTGATATATCTTATAAAATGTGGAAAATACAATAGTTTTATAAGTATATAATATTAATATGTAAATTTCTGCAATCAATTGTTTTCAAAATTTTTTATTAGAGTTAAATTCGAAAATCTAAAAATTTTATACCATGCTAGACTTGGATAAATTGGATCAAAATTATGGACAGTATAGTACTTTTGTAAAAAGAAGAGGCCTAAAGTTTGGTATATAACAAATTGCGTTATGGAAAATAATGTTTAACTTGTTTTGAAATTTCCCCTAGCTCTATGGCAGGATATTGGTGAAACACCCGGTATAGTATATTTTATTACATTGCAAAAGCATTTTAAATTGTTTTTTTGTATATTACAAAAGCATCATCATCTTTATGAAACAAATTTAAATCAAAACACAAAATTGGCAAGAAAGCTTAAAATGTTTTCATCCAACTGTGTTCCTATTTCTTTGCGGAAATAAGCCATCTTGTACTACCGAATCTATTTAATAATTTTTATACCGGTGCATACAAATAAGGCTATCGATCTAGACAAGCTAGATATAGTGTCAAAAGGTCGTATCTAATCAGCATCGAAAAGTAAATGGATCTAGCTAGTATGTGTGTCTGTCCGTTTTAACTGAAAGGGCTAGAGTTTCGAAATTCACACAAAGTAATTTTTAAACAATTTCTAGGTTCTCTATTGTTTTTGGTTAAAATGAGACCAAAGCTTCGGGGAGCTGCCATAAAACATTTTTGCACCAATATGAATTACAAATTATACTAGGAGGATGAAAATTAAACACGGTTAATTATATAATAGAACAAGCACCTATATGAAGTTTCAAAATGTTACGGCCTCATTTACGTGAAGCTGTCATATAAATATATCAATTCGATAACTGTGAATCTAATGAGGCAACAAGGTTAAAGTTAAAACTGGGAAGGTAAATTAAAAGGGAAAGTTACTTGGCACAGTTGGACATCACTCGTAGCAACTTTAAGGGTGGGCCATTTTTGTTATACGGTTTTTTTTTAAGTAAAAATTATTGGGTAGACTGAGATTCAAATTTTTTTTAATTATTTCTCTCTTATATATTGTTTTTTAATATAATAGCATAAGAGATTCAATTTGAAGTAGAATAACAGCTGGGTGGCACAGTGGTTGAGTGCCGACCTTTCATGCGAAAGAGCCCTGGTTCGAATTCTAGTGAAAGTGAAAAAACTTTTCGGGTTTTCGACTCGATTCAGCTACCATTCGCCATTCGGTTCAAATTAATGGCATCAATAATTAATAATTATAAATCTTTAATAAAAAATACTTTAATATAAAAATATAAACAAATGCAAAATATAATCAAATACTTTAATTAAATAATATATCTCGCAGATATAGAATACCATATAAGTAAAATATAAAATATTACAATATAAACAAAAAATAGAATTGTAAATATTGAAAATCTAAGACATCTCATGTTTAAATTGTATGTGGAATTCAATAAGATCAATTCTAATAACACGAATATAATATGACCCCCTGTTCCAATATGTACCTATGGTATAGACAGGCTTATTAGCCTAACAGTTGAACAGTTAGTGCTTAAAAAAAAAAAAAAAAATTATTGGTTTATTTTATTTTATATATCATAGTGGGTATGGACGGGTATCTGAAGGTTGACAAGAGTAACTATAATCATCTTCTTCGTTTTTAAATAGATTTCCACGTTATTGGAGATAGAAGTTCACAATTACTTCAATTAATAAAAATAAAAGACGATGTAAGCGCTGCATGTATAATTAATTAATTGATTAAATTGAAAGCATATAAAAGCTTTAAATAATTTGACTATGTCTGTGCTTTACCTGTTGTGTTAATAATGTATGAACAAGTTAATGGTAATCTTAAATTTTAAGGTTTATATTTTAAACTTTTTGTTACTTTGTTTTTTTTTTTTTAATTTGTTTTTATTTTTATTTTTTTTTTTGTATGTAACGCACTCTTTACAAAAATTCATTTTTAATTCAATATCGTCAAAGTTTTATTTTTTTTTAATGATTTTAAGACAGTTTGTTGGGAAGAAAGTTAAGTTTGTTATTTTACAATATTTTCACATTACAAAAATTCATTGATCAGTTCAGTTCATATTTAACCATCTTGCAGTAAAGTTTCCAGAAAAAGTTTTTATTGCTTTCAAACTTTTATTAAAAAAAAAAAAAAAAAAAAGAGAAAACAAAAAAGGCAAAAAAAATAAAACTATTTTAATGCAAAAATGAAAGTGTTACGAAAAATATTACTTTTTCTTGTAATTTTATTTAATTTTAATGATTTTATAAATGCAACATACATTACAACAGATAAAAATTTAACAAAATCAATTAGTGGTAAAAGTTCTACAATATCATCAACAAGTTGGACAGATCCATGTGATGATAGTGTTTATCCAAGTGCATGGTCTTCACTATTAGAAGAATATACATTAAGGTAAAAAACATAAAATTTTTCAAAAATATACTAATGATCCAAATTCCAAAAATTATTTCAAATTTTTATATAAAGTAAAACAAACCGGATGTCACGTATGGAAGGACAATATCAGCAACATTTTATTCCATCATCAAATTTCTATGTAACACGACGTATTGATGAAATTGAAAATGATATTAATAATGTAAATAATATTAATATGAATAAACGTCCATCAAGAATTGGAAATTTTCCAAATATAAATATGTTAGGAAATGGTGGACCATCAAATACACCATTACCATTATCATCAATACCATCACAAGCAACAAATTTAAATCGTCAATTTTTCCATTCAGTTAATCATAATAATAATAAACCGTTACGTGAAGTATCTGAAACCGATTTATATTTATTAGGTGCAATGGAAAAATTAGTTTATCGTATGGATTATTTAGAAAATCGTGTCCGTAGATCAGAACAGCTTGTATATTATTTAATGGCTGGTAATAATCAAAATAAAAGAGAAGGTAAATTTAAAATTAAAAAAATATATTTTTAATAGAAAAAAATTTTAGTCAATATTTGAAAAGTACATACTACTCATACTTAGCTGTAAAAAAAAGGGTTCTCTCATGCAAAATTTCTTAATTTAAACTAATTAAAAGTAACTGTGATGCAGTCCAAATTTCGAACCTATTCCTTTTTGTATTATGCTTTTTTAGAAAGATTTTTTTCTACTCTGTTTGGGTAGAACCTTCGATCATACATATATGATATATTTGATCGGAGGGTAGAACACGATTTGAATATTATTAATGTTATAAAGTGAAATTATGTGTTTTTTTGTATAAAAATGTGATAACCTTTTAATATTCTTATATTTTTATACAAATTATATTTTTTTACAGGAAAAACTATGATTTGCTTGGATTAAATATAGAATTTTCAATTAATAGTTCTTTTGGTTTTAAAAAATATAATCTACAATATCAATGGAAATGCTTGCTCTGAATTTTTTGAGTTCAACTAGTTTTACTAAATATTTAGCATTCCTATTCTATTGATTTTATACAAATATTTTAATGTTTATATCAAATATTTTAACGTTAATTTATCTGAATCCGTAGTTCCTCTTAATTCAATTGTAATTTGCTTGTACAAGTTAGAACTTAGAATGTCATGTGTTATAACGTTATAATTGCTCATCTATCTAGAATTAGTTTTTTAAACTATTCTTTCTTGCCATAATTTATTAAAAAAAATAAAATAAATTTTCGGTAGGCCTAAAATAAAATTACCTAATATTTTAAATAATATGTTGCGTTGCGATGACGCATTTTTGTTTCTACTTACATTAACTTTTATTTGAATAAAACTTTTTTTTTATAATTTCAGTTATTTATTTTGTTTTGTGTTGTTTTTTTTTTTTTTTTGTAATAAAAATTCATATGTGCATAATTACATAATCGGGGGTTTTACCATTAAGTGTTATTTATTTTATTGTAATTTGTTATTGAAAAAAAGTATAAACATAAATTTTAATGTTAATCTGTATGATAATTATTAATTTCACTTTCATCTATCTTTAGATTTTCATCAAAAAAAAAAAACATTAATATGTATACAAATTAAATATGGTTTTTATATTTATTTTTAGATATTGTAGCTGATGCGTGTCCCAAAAATTTTACTAAAATCGGTGATAACTGTTACCATTTATCTGAACAACAATTAAATTGGAAATCAGCAAATTCATTTTGTAAATCTCAAAGTTCACATTTAGCAGAATTTGAATCAATATCAGAAAATGAAGATATTGTTGCATTTGTATTAAATCATCCACATCATCGAGGTAAAGATTTTTGGTTAGGTGGTTTAAATCCTGGTCTATTGTGGATTTGGTCAAATTCAGCTAAACCAGTAAATCCAAATACAAATTTAACATCAATAGCACAAACAGCACATAATAATTCATCAACAAAAATTACAAATAACGATGCAAATGGAAATAATAAACAGGATCCGAATAAAATTTTAAATAATATAACTGAAATTAAAGGTAACGGTAGATGTCTTCGTTTGTCCTATAATCCAACAAAGCATACATATTTTTATTATGGTCAAGAATGTACATCAAGACAAAACTTTTTATGTGAATTTGAAGATAAAACAATTGAAAATCAAATAAAAAAAGTTGGACGTCAATTGAATTTATTTTAGAACGGGAACTAAAAACCGTTAGTATTTGTGTGATATATGAAGGTGCTTAAAATCTCACACAATTTAAAAATAAAAAATTTTCTTTTAGTCATTAGGATTAAATTATTTATAATAAAATTATAAATATATATATTTATTATAATTTTTATTTTAAAATAAATTATTTAAAAAGCCTTGAATTTTTTGTTTTAACTATTTTGAGTGATCTGTATTTTATGCCTAAGATTAAATTGCGAAGCAAATTAGAATTAAGGTAAATAAAAAACCACATTTCACAAAAAAATTTTCGAGTAAAAGCACTGAAAAAGTCTGCGTGTCGTAGACGACGTACTTGTATTTGTATTTACTTTATATGCATTTCACTAACGCTCAATAAATTGATTAATTATTCAAATTAGCATTAGTTTGAAAGGGTAGATTCATTGTTTATCAATAGTGGAAATCGCTTAAATGTTTTCCGAAGCATAATTTTTCCAGGTTTGCGAGTATGGCTGAAAAAAAATTATTTTTTTTAACGAATTTCCTAAATTTTTTTTACTTTTTTATAATTATAATAACTGATTAGTCGATGATTTGTGTGACAGTTTTCAATGCTAATACTTAGGTTAATTCTTAAAATTTGTATGTTTCAACTCAGTAAATAAGATACAAGATTCAGCTAAGTTATTTTAGTATATTTTGCTACCCCCATTGATTTTTTATTAATTCCTTAAATGAAAGTATACATATTTTTTAAGAAAAGCTTGTGTTTATGTTTAAATTTAGTTTTTTATTCAAAAATCAATACATTTAAATATTTGAATAAATAATTTATAAGTGGAAAATTAAAAAAAAAAAATTTAATATTAAAACAAAAACTTTAAGTAAATTTGGAATATTAAATATAAAATATATAAAATTACAAAACTAATTTATTAACATGAAAATGCAAATTCTAATAAGCAGTATAATACATTACTCTAAAAAATAAAATAAAAAAAAACAATTTTTAACAAATTAATTCCTAAAAAAAAGTTGACAGATATACAACAAATAGTGATACATAATTCAAAAGTCCACTGAAGTGCTATTAACACTTTTATCATTTATGTATACAATTGTTTTTTTTTCCTATCAATGAAAATTTTTCAATTTTTCCTATTTATTTTATTTCTTTCTGTTAATTTATAGTATATTTATTATATGACAACAAATTTTGTGCAAATTAAAAATATGAATATATAAAAATATTAATATTTTTTTTCCTAAATATTATTATTGTGTTTATAAAACGAGTAAAAAATGAATTTTTTTTTTATTTTTTTTTTCTTTTTTAATTTTATAACAATTATTAATATTTTGATTGCATCCTTGCATTATATTAAATTAATTATACTTTATTTTTGTAAGTTAAAATAAAATAAAAAATATAAAAATTTAATTCCAATAAAGTTGAATTTTAAATAGAAAAATATATTTTCAATGAAAATAATTAAGCATTTTACAATCAGAAAACACAAGATTTTAAAATAAAAATATAATGTACGAAAGTGTTGTATTTAACCAATTATGGTACAATATTTTTAGAATTGAGCTAATTATTTTGATAAATGTCGTAAATTAGTTTTAGTTTATTTAATGTTTAAACTTCATTCTACAAGCAATTTGTTTTACTTATCTTTTGGTTATATATTTTTATTTCTAAAATTATCTAAAATAAATTGCAAATTCCTAATTCAAATATGTTATATATGTACTTGTTCCAATAGTACTTAAAATAATCTAATGTTTTAATAATTAGAGACGGTTAAAATCTTTCTGACGAATTTTTTCTTTTTTTTTTTAAGCAGTTGTATAATTGTCATTTTTATTTTAGGCACTAAGAACAATTATTTCAAGTTAGATCTATTTTATTACAGTTAATTTGTTTTAATTCTCATATAAAAAGAGTTTGCTATATCTAAAAACAATATTCCCATCTGTATTATGCTATTATTTTATATTTTTTAAAAAAATCTACTTGGAATCAAAATGTTCCTTCTAAAAGATTTAAGCAAACTTTTTTCTTACTTAATAATTTGATAAAATTTTTAAAGCATCCATATTTGATTTAAAAGTTTTTTGTATTGAGATTCAAAATTTAAATGTTATTACAAAAATACAGTATTTTTTTTATTTATTAAAAAATTATTATTTTTATCATAAGATTTTCCTTGTTTAAAATCCCTGATTATAACTTAAAATAGCAAATTTAAAGACTAAATATAAAGTTTTTAATTAATATATAAACAAGTAATAATATATCTATATTTTTTTTTAAGTTTTAAATTGTTGATCTTACAAATTGTGATTATAACTTTTTAGATTTTCTAATTATATTTGAGAGAATTAACTTTAAAAAGTTGTTTCCAGTATCTATTTAAAATTCGATGTTCGTAATTTTTATATTATAATTTTACTTATTTTTAAATTACTTAGATGCTTATTAATGGAAGGCTTCTTATATATGAAAGAAAGCTACTGACTTGTATTCATAGTAAGTCAAATTATCCTTTTCGTTTATTTTTAATAATTTTGTGGTGGAGCTGAAGGCCTACCAAATTGATAAGTTGGATATCTAGGAGTGAAATCACCAATTAAAGCAGTATGCTCAGAATCTTGTTTATCAACAATTGATTCTGGTTTATAATCTCCTTCAGAAAAGGTTGGGGGAGCTAAAAAAAAAAAGTAATAAATATTTATAAAAATTATAGAAATTTATTAAACATGATAAGACTTACGCATATTTGGATATAATTGTCCACCATCTGACATATTCCAGCCTAGAGCACCTCCAGTACCATTAGGAGGACTGGCAGGGCTGACAGGTTGAGTTGGAGCCATTGACGGATCTTGAGCAGGAACATCAGACATTGGTGCCGGAGGTTGAAATGAAGCTAATGGAATAGTACCTAGTGTAATAGGAATATGTCCTGTTAAATTGGTATGGGGACCGCTAACATCTACTTCAACATAAAGTTGATAATCTAAGTCGATAAGACCGCAATTTTGTAAGTTAGATGGTGGTAGTGCTGGAATTTCTAATTGTTGATTAAAATTTTTGGATTCATTTCCAGCTATTGGACCAACACTTAATTCTGCTATAGTAACCTTTTCCACTTTTTTATCGGCACGAGGTTGACTAACATGGAAAGTTACAACTTTTCTCATAATGAATTTTATTACATTAACACTGACATTACTAGCGTTATCACATTCAGCTGTAATAGGTATAATTTGCCCAGATACATAACCGGAAACTGGAATATGAACTATAGTAGCTAGTGGACCTGACTTACAACAAAAACAGCAGAACGATTTTTCAAGCTCTATTTTAGCAGGCTCCTAAAAAAATATTTTCAAAATATATTAAATATTAATATAATATTATTCAAAACAAGTTTCTTTACTTTAATTCTTGGATTCATATTTAAATCTACTGGCGAAATAACAGTAAATGCCATCTTCATATCTTGATCAAATTTCCATGGACGATCTAAAGTAGCTTTAATAGTATAGCGTATATGACCATGCATTCCTTCAAAACTTGATGGTAATGTTGGTGGTAAAACACATGAAAATGGATACGTATGATTACCGGCAGGGAGTTCAGTTTCTGTAGCATTTTTTCCACCTAGTACATAATATTGAATTTGAAAATATTCTTCATGTCCAGTTAAATTTTCAGTTTCATCTTCTTCTTTTCCCGTTTGAGTATTAGTTGTCTTTCTTACTTCTTGCCATGATGTATTGGCTTCTCCCAAAAATCGGACTGTAATTCCTATATGAGAAAAAAATACAGTAAAATTATGTTCACCAAGAGAAAGATGACGTTATTCTGTGACACATAAATTTGGCAATTTTGAAATTTTTATTACATGCTTAAAATTTTTTTTGCAGAAATAATAAAAAACTAATTTTAGAAACATGTTATGTTATATATACATTATACAATATAATATGTAATACATACTTTTAAAGTGCTTTTAAATATTTTAGTAACTAAAAATTAATATATGATTGTATGTACATATATTATTTTCCCTAAATTTTCTTTAAAAATAAACTTTACAAAGTTGATTAATTCATTGAAGTTAAACTGCTGTTCGTAATCAATTTACTCAAGAGGAGATGTTATTATTATTATTCATTCTACATATTTTTATATTTTATATAAGATGATGTCATTCAACAAAAATTTTTTTAATATTCAGTAGTCATTCAATGATATTTTATAAAATCAATTTTTATTAACACATTCAAAATAGTTTAAAATTGATATTAATAATTTGAAAATATTAATTTTATTAATTTTAATTCGGCTAAATAATTACATTTTTAATTTTCACAAGCTATTGATATTTTAAAAAAAGTAAAAAACTAAAAATAGTTTAATATACGAGCACAAAATCTCTATTTCTCTTTTTGTAAAATATAATAAATTTACTTTTATTAGTTTTCAAGTATATATTAATATTTAAGTTACCATTACCTTGCCAGTAATATTAATAATTTAAAGTGCATAGCTATTTTTGAAACTGGATCTGAATATTAATAACTTACCACGGACTTTTTTGGGTTTGTCAAAAGTTAATAATATTTGACCATTTACTGTCTGTCCTGCATAATATGTATTCCATGGATTATCTAATTGAATTTGACAGCCTTTAATTCCCATTATTAATTATTATATTTTTAAATATTTAAACTAAAATTAAAAATATTTAATGTTTTATTGCGTGGCGCACCTTAATTCCTTAGCCCGACCCAACTTTATTAATGAAAAATAAAAATATTTAAATGTCAAAATTATAATCTTCTGAAGTTATTGCCAAATAGTCAATTTAGTATGGGCATGTGCTTCTTATTTGAAGATTTTCTTTATGGCAACACTAAAAAAAACTACCTGTTTAACATTTGATACACAAAAATTTAAATTCTCAATTAAATTTTTATTGCATTTTTTCCAAATTAAAATTAAATAAAAATTCAAAGTTTGTAATTAAAAAATCATATATTTAAATATTAATATTATATATATAAATACATATTTTTTATATATATGTATGTATTACTAATTCTATTTAATTTTGTGAACAATTTATTTGTGCACTTGATTTGCTAAAATAAGTAAATATATTATATTTAAGGCAAAATAAAAAAAAATATTAAAGCGAAAAAAAATATAAAATGAGATAAATTAAATAAATTCTTTTTTTCATTAATTTAAAAATAAAATATAAAATCAATATTTCTTTGCATTAACAATGTCATTAATTCATAGTTCAATTGCATTCCTTAATGCATAATAACGTTTTTAACAATAATTTCAATCTAGCTAATCTATTTTGTTTATTTATTTGTTTACATTTTTATTAGTAGTTTCAGTTTTTAAAATAGTTGTCTATGTATTGCTTTAATCTAAATTTTAAATAAAATTATCTCTTCAAACTAAAGATTATCAAGTAAAAAGTAAAAATATCTTGTATCATTTATACTATATATATTTTATTTTGATGCTGTGGGTGATGATGAAGATAACGGTGGGGCTGAAGGCGCTGCTGAACTAGATGAAGATGAACTGCCAAAGAGTTCTTCATATGACGGTGCTAAATATATATTCAAAGCTTAAATTAATATGTAATATTTATATATAGTTATATACGTACGCAATTCAGGACAATACTGATGTTGATGACTGGAAGGATTGGAGTTTGAGATACTGTGATTTCTTTGATGATTTAAGGTCCCTATTGCATTTTCATTTGAAGATGAAAGTCTTTGCTGTAATTCAAATCCAATTGAATTACGAAAACTCCCTCTTGTTGAAGTACTTAAACTCAGTCTTACTGAATCATCACTAATCGAAGAATCATAATTTGAAGAATATATCGATTGATTATCACTGTACATTGAATGTGAAGGACTACCAGCTACTGATTGTTCGGAATATATTGAAATGTTAGGGTTTGGATATGCAAACCAGCCGATGCCACTTGATACCACACCATTGTACTCAGCTGAACAAACAAAAAATGGCAAAGATACAAGAATATTTTTATATAATCCAGGTAGAATTGCTTCAACTTGAATTTCATATTTTATATGAATAATTTTACTGAATTCAACGTCACTTGGTTGACAAGATGGAACTTGTAATTCATGTTCATATTCTCTAGTTGTTTTCTTTTGAATTCCACCAGTTTCTTTTTTAAATAATTTTGTAATTTGATCCTTTTTCAAGCATAAAGGTTGTTCACTATAATAGTTGACTATTTGTTTTATTACAAATTTTAACCGATCAACATGTGTATTGCTTTTATTTTCTACGGTAACTTTTAGTTTTAATTTGCCACCCCGTACCACATAACTTTTAGGTAATTCTGCAGCCAATGATATAGGCCCGCCACCGAATACACCAACATTTTTCGTTACTTGATAAAATCGTTCAGAAGTCGTATTATTTATAATAGCAGGAGGCATTAAAAAAGATTTTACTATTGTAATTGGAACAGCATATTTTTCGTTTAACGTCCATGGTTTCTCAATAATAAATTTTGTTTTATATTTGATGGAACCATGACTTCCTGAGAAACTTGATGGCAAATTTTTATCTAATTCATATGACAAATCATATGTATGCTCTCCTGGTTCTAGTTCGATTGGTCTTCCATTACTTGTTCCAAATATATACAATTCTTCTAAAATGTAAGTTTCTTTAGCTGTGTATATAATTGAGCGTGGGTTGGGTTTTGAGCTTGGGGATGAAAGAACTTGAGAATCACGACGAAGAAATTCGACCCAATTACATTTTCCTTTACCTGTTATCCTAAATTTAATACCTACAAAAAAAATTAAACATACTCAATTACATTTTCCTTTACCTGTTATCCTAAATTTAATACCTACAAAAAAAATTAAACATATTCAAATAAAAAATTCAAACAATGAACAATGAATGAATAAAATTCTAAGTAAATTTAAATTTCAAACAATCAATATTATTGTAATAGGAAATTAATGATTTCTTTTTTTTTTAATTTTGATGCAACAAATTTATAAGAGAAAATTAAATTTTTTCAATTTTTAGTTATTTAAAATATTTTTAAAAGCAAAAATCCAACACACTCAAGGTGCATTGACTGACCCTTACATTCTTTTGTTTTTTATTTTAAAATATTTGCATAAAATGTTTTTTTGTGGTTTATAGTGATTCATTCTAATAAAGATTCCATCTTCTTTTATTAAACAAAGATTTTTTTAACGTTATATATAATACATATGTAATGTACATGTTTGTACAAATGTTCGTTATTGTGAGATCAGCATAGTTTTAGAATAATTACTTAATACATACTTACCACGAATTTTAGTGCGTTTTATTAGTGTTAGGCTTACTTGTCCTTTAATTTCTTGTCCTGCAAAATATATATTTTCTGGACTATTTAATGTAATTTTACATCTTTCAGTTTCCATTTTTAGACTGTTTGATGGAATCAGCCATAGCAAACAATTTATATTGTTAAGATTGAAACATTATTTAAAATAATTTGCAAATTTTGAAATATATTTTATTCAATTACATTAAACAGATATGTTTAATTGTTTTACAATATTTTAGATGAAATTTTGGTCGAATTTTATTTTAATTCACAAAAAAAAAAAAAAAAATTTTAAAGGAAAATTTCTATTTACTATTTTATAAATTTTGACAAACAGCTGTTCTAATTCAAATCAGAATTCTTGATTTAAAAATTAACAGGGGTGAGCTAATTTTATATTTCTCGATATTATTATTGTAATTTTGATTTTGATTAATTTGTTACTGAAATAGGAAATTTTTAATTTTTGACAATAGCAAAATTATTTCGATATTTTCCTCAAAAATATTAAAATAAAATTGTAAAAATATTTTGTGTATTCCCAATTTGTATTATTTTTTAGTTTAATGAAATTTTTGTTAAAAACTTTTTAAATTAAATTTTAAAATTTTAATTGTTTTATTTTAGGTATATAAGAAAAGAGAATTAATATTATGTAACGTAATTTTATATTCATTTTAATTTATCATTTATAGGCAATTCGGAATAAATATATTTTAAACTTATTTTAAACTATTTATCTAAAAGCCATTTTGCTCAAAATCATTTGATGTCTTTGCTGTATTACTTTAAATTATTTTTTTTATAATATGTTAATATTTAATATTAATTGATAAATTTTTTCTCTTTGACATTCAGAATGCAGATTCGCGTTTTTTATAGATACTTTTTTAATAAAGTCCAAAATCATATTTATAATTCGCATAGGTTTGTTGATTGTTCAGAACGTTTAGAAAATTAGTTAAACGTCAAAAAAACAGTTAAACGTCAAATTCTAAAATTAAAACCACAAGAAAACTTTGTTCAAAACTGAAAAAATAACAGAAAAGTGTCAGTTAAAACATTTTAAACAACTACCTACCTGATGCATATATGTACCATCGTGCCTAATAAATCAATAAATAATATATTTTAATAATATTTAGATTATCAGTAGTTATTTCAAATTTATTAATTTAATAAAGAATTTATGCAAAACTTCGAAAGAATATTTTTTAAATATATAAAAATTTTTTAGCTCTTAGTATGTTTTTGACCATTTACTCACAATAGACGATTTCCAGATTTGTAGAATTTTTATCACATGCATAAATGCACCACCGTACTTGAGAAAGTGGAATTGCACAACATGCATTACAATTGCGCAACGATCCCGTCACTGTCTAGTTTGTTCTAGGTGGTGCCAACACTGCTTATGAAAAATAGACACACCTAGTAAAGCATAGAATTACTAGTTCTAGAATGGCAAAAGGATGTTCCCGACTCTTTTCTTCTAATGTGATTTCCTATCCTGAGGTATTCAGACAAAAAAATACATATGCAATTTCGTATGCGTATACAAATGGTACGGCTACTTCATCTGTCATTGCTTATATTTAAGTAAATGAGAATGTTTATTAGGCAGTTTCTTATAGTTTTTTTGTTTATATTTTACATAGAAATACATTTGGATTGGGCAGTTTGTATATTGTAAGTTATTTCGAATAAAGATATTTACTATTTTATTTAATTTACTTTTATTTTAAATATTTACTTTTTAATATTAAATATATAATTGAACAAAACATTAAGAAAAAAATTTGAATAATATTTGAACAAATTGCAGTCAATTATTTTTAAAATAATGGAATCTCCAACAAGTATATTTTTAGTTTAATTTTAGTTAACTTACATATCTGTTTTGATTTATCTTAAGGTTTATCGTAGGTTTATTTATTCATCGTGGAAATGAAAATAAGTAAATCAAAAACAAATCATAATTTTTTGAACAAAACAAAAAGTATTTATAGTCTTGTGAATATATAAACATTTTTAGCCATTTTTAAATATGAACGAACCTTTTGCAAATATGAAATCTACATTTATGTTAATCGCAAGGAGGGTTTTGATTTCTGTTTCAACTTTCAAATAACTTAACGTTTCCGAAAAAAGAATTAAAAGGTTTTTTTTTTACCCTTTTTTTATTCAATAAAAATTTTACTTATTATTTAAAAATTTTAGCATTACAATATGATTTTCAAATTGATTCTATTCAAAAATAGACAATGTTTTAGTAAATTTACAGAACGGTCACTTTATAATAATGAAAAATGGAGAGCAAAAACCAAAAGGAAAATACCTTTAAAATAATTTAAAAAAAATTTGCTGAAATTTGTAAAACCTCAAGAAATAACAAAAATTCTTTAAGCAACACTTTTTTCCCCATCTTAATAATCCTTTATTTAATTTAATGTTTTTTTAAAAAACTTCAAAAAGCATAACAACACACAAATTTTTTGAATATAATATTTTCTAATTTGTTATCATTTACTTTTAACTTTGAAATCTTACTTGAATCGTACTTAAAAGTTTCTTTTATATTTCACTTTCAAAATGAAATGAATCGCGGAGAAACTAGTAAATACATACAAACGGTACACGTACCAAATTTTGAAATTTGTCTGAAAATTTTTTCTCTATTGCCATTCTAGTACTAGTAATTCTATGTAGTAAAGTAAGACATTTTCAAATAAAGTATGTTATGTCAATTCTGTTGCTCGTTTTTTTTAAATAAATTTAAAGTATTTAAAATTTAAAAACATAAATAATACATAAAAGCAAATAACCAAAATCGGGTAGTCAATACTATTGAAAAGTTAATCCAGTAAAATGGATTATAAATTACCGTTATTCTACGGGTTCTATTATCAAATTTTATACAAAAAAGTTTTTTTTTATTTAAAAAAGGCAAGTGCGTCTTTGCAAATTAAAATCAAAAGATATAAAAATTTTCAAATATTTTGAAATTTATAAATTATAAAAAAAATTAATAAAGATTATTTGGTGTCTATCCGGGTACTTTTATTTGCAAAAATTTACAAATGAGGGACAATTTTTGAAATTTGAGGAAAAAATTGGAAAAATTTACTAATTTCAAACCAATTCTCACATTTAAAAAAAAGTACGCGAAAAATTAATTAAAAAGTAAGTAAAAATTTTTAAAACTTTAAATAAATTTTCAATTTTTATTTCTATATTACTCAATTGTAAGTACTCTTCTTAGAATTAAGTTAGCAACATTCTTTGTTATTATTTTGGCTGTTCTTATGTCAAAAATCTAAATAAAATTGTCTCTCTTGCTTAAACTCTAAACATTGGTACCAAAATCTGTTTTATTAATCCTTGTTTTCATGCATAATTCAAATATAAAATTTTTACAATATGAATATAAAACCGAGAATTGTGTCTATTAAAAATCTAAGACGTTTTTCTATCTTATCTTACCAAGTAAATAAATGTACAATTTGGTTTTTCATTTTATTTAGATGGACACCACCAAGTAAGTTTGTCGTCAATTATAATGTCGTCAATTGAAGGAGTCGAGGAATATAAGTATCTATTCCTCGACTCCTTCAATTTGCTTATTGTAGATATGTAGGTAAATATTCACAATAGGTTTATTTTTGTTTTTGAATAACATAATATATTTAGTTTTCTCAATATTGATCGTCGATTTGTTACCAATTAGATAGTTATTAAATCTATTTAGATCCTTATTAATATTATTTTCTAGAATATTTATATTATCACCACAGCAGACAAACACGTATCATCCGCAAAAATAGTATAGTCAGCTTTAAGGTTAACATGCATTAAATTATTAACAAATAACAGGTATAAAGTTGGGCCCAAAACAGAACCTTGTGGTACACCAGCACTACTAAATAGATCGCTGCTTGTGACCCCATTTAATTTGGTACATGTCGATCTGTTAGATAAGTAGCTTTTTATTAAACTATAAAAATTATCTCTAATGCCAAGCTCATCTAGCCTGTTAAGTAGAAGCTTATGATTGACAATATCAAAAGCCCTTTTAAGGTCAACGAAAGTCGTACAGGCATAATTTCCAGCATCAAGGGAATCATATATTGACCTCATTACTTTAGTAGCAGCAGCATCAGTACCACAACCTTCCTGAAAACCAAACTGATTTTGATCCAGCACCTTAAATTTGACGATACAATTCATAATTCTTTTGTTTATTATTTTATCATAAATTTTAGCGAAGACACTTAACAAAGCAATAGGTTTATAGTTATTGACATCACATTTAGAACCACCTTTATGGACAGCGGACAGGCACAATAACGGATTTTTTTTAAACATCTGAAAAATGTCCCTCATTGAACGAAATGTTAATTAAATTAACAAGAATCGGACTAATTTAATTTTTCAGCTCTTTTACATCATGAGACGATATACCATCCAGACCAGTAGAAGACACACCTTTAAGCTCATAAATGACATTCATTACTTCTAAAAAATTCAACAGGATAAAAGAATAAGGTTTGATTGACGTGAGGGTTTCAGGTAGTGAGGCTGCTGTTATAATGTATATACACATTCAAATAATTTAATTTCTTTACTAGCGTTAGACTAGAATTCCCATGTGCCAATGTTCTGAATCAATCATTTAATTAAGACAATTTTCTAAAAAAGAAAAGGTACTCACCGTTTTTATAGCAGAACCTTAGTACTGCAAGAAACGTTTAAATCTTAAGACCGCAAAAAAAATATAGCCACAAAAATTATTAGGTCCTCTCTAAAAATTATACGGGGCGTTTTTAAAAAAAGTAAGGGCGTAAGGCAAGGCTGTATATTGTCGCCTATATTATTTTTGGTTGTGATGGACGAAATTTTAACCGCAACCGTAGGCGTAGATGAGAGGTATGGCATTCAGTGGCGACTAGGAAAACATTTAAGCCACTTAGATTATGCTGATGATGTAGTTTTCATGAAACACACAAGAAGTGGTCTGAACGAAATGTGCCAAAATTTGAACACATATGGCAAACGAGCTGGTCTAAAAATAAATGCAGCTAAGACCAAAAGCATGCGTACAGAGCACTCAACACATCAACAAATTCTACAAGAAGAAAGCCAAATTGAAGAAGTAGAGCAGTTCAATTATTTAGGAAGCATGGTGACATCCAATGGGGGAACAGAAGTTGATGTTGACAGCAGAATAAATAAAGCTAGAGCTGCTTTTGGAACTCTATCAAACATATGGCAGTCAAATAATATAGCCCTGCGTACAAAGCTAAAAATATTTGAAACAAACGTCAAATCAGTACTTCTATACGGCTGTGAAACATGGAAGGTAACCGCCATTATCACTAAAAAGTTGCAGACGTATGTAAACCGTTGTCTACGCCGCATCTTAAGAGTTCGTTGGCCGCAAATCATTACCAACAAACACCTGTGGCAAAAAACGAACCAAAAGATGATTGACGTCGAGATCCGAGAGAGAAAATGGTGATGGATCGGACATACCTTGAGGGAGCCAAAAGAAAACTTGGCAAGGCAATGTTTTGAGTGGAGTCCACAAGGCAGACGACGAGTGGGTAGACAAAGGAAAACATGAAGAAGTACTGCTTTGAAAGAGGCAGAAGCGCAACGCAAAACGTGGTTACAGCTAAAAAGAATTGCTAAGGATCGTGAAAGGTGGAGAAGATTTGTTGACGCCCTATGCCCCACCAGGGGTTCTAGGATCCAGCAAGTAAGTAAGTAAGTTTTTAGAAAAAAGAACCAATTTGATTTGAAAATAGACAAATTCCCTAACGAAAAAGATAAAAATCATGTAAAGAGTAAACTTTTCTTTTTCTTTATTGAGTTTTTTTATCTTATCTAATGTACAAATGTCTTATGGTTTGCTCTTTTTTAATATTTTTTTATTAATTAAATTTTATTAAACAGGTTGTATGTTTTAAAAAACTTAAAAAAAAATGACTTGATTCAAAATTGATTTAAATCATATGATTTTATCATATGATCAATATGTCATTATTAAAAAATTTATAATAAAACCAATGAATATAAATACACTAAGCTAAAAAATTAAATTTTTTTTAGTTTATAATATTTAAAACTAAAATCAGTTTTTTTTTTTTTTTTTCACATATGTACATTTCAATATTCTAATCGTCCTCCCATTTAAAACCAATTCATCATTAACCAGTTGTTAATAACACCCTACAATATGAAGATACAGATGTACATTTTATTTTATTGTATATGTGTGGTGAAATATTCGGCATACTTTATAAAAAAAAGTCCAGTCCAGATGAATTCAACCGTAGAAATTAATATCGACTGCTTTCTTGCATCAAATTCAAAATTTTTTGACAAAAGTACAAACGCCTGCCACAATAAAATTGAACCAATTTCATTGCATGCATTGTTAGATATTTATTAATTGGAAATATGTACATATTCTTTTAAAAAAATTTAAGTTGAATTTAAATTTCTTTGTTTATTTTTTTTATATAGCTTGTGTCTACAATTATGACTTTTTCCAATGTTTAAGTACAAGTGTTTAGGTACAAGTGACTTTTATCTTTAAAGTATCTTGTTAAAGTGTGTTTCTGAAATATACTGGAGTGACCAAATTATAATTTTAATTCAAAGCGACCTGTTAACCTGAAAAAAAGCTTTAATACTAATAAACAATTTTTAATTATCGGATATTGGTTTGAAAAATAAACCTACTACATTTTTATATTAGAGAATTGTAGAAATCCTGAATTAATTTATTTAATTAACTTATATCATGTTCACACTAAGCAAAAAACTTACTAAATAGCCTAGTTTTAAAATCAACCGTTCAGACTATCGTTATGCATGAACCTAGTATTGTTTGGCGTTTCCATAACAACAATATTTTTTAGTGTAAATAAACAAAATTGACTGTAAATAAAATAAATAAATAAACAAATAAACAAAATTTCTTTTTTTAATTATAATTTTCGACAACCTTTTATTAAATAATAAATAAAATTTTTCGTTTAAAATTCAAAAGAAAAAACAAACGGCTATTTTTTTATTTTCAAAAATAAATAACAAAGACATTTTACAATAAAATCACCTAGGGATGTAAAAAAACTCAAACAATAATTTAATATATCAACAAATTTTAATCAAAATCCTACTAATAACCCTTAAACTTAACTAAGGCTTTCAAAATCCTGGTTCATTTTGACAGCAATTTTAAATATGAAAAACCTTGTTACAAACCACGAATGAACCTAGTTTCTTCGAAGAACCTGGTTTTAGTTCATAGTGTGAACATGGTATTATATAATGAAATCAATTACCTATTATACATACACTAATTAGCATTAGCAACTTAAGCCTTCGGCTAAAATCTTGTATTCAAATGCAGTTTTTCGATTTAAGTTTCGCTATGCTTGTATCAAATATGTTTTTCAAACTCATTTTACTTAGAGTCCAACTTGTAACAACTTTTGTTTTGCATGTCCTTTCTTTTTAAATGAGAAATATCCTTAAGTTGTTGAAGGATTTAATATTTATTGTGTTTCAATCGTTTTAATTATTTACATATGTTTAATCAGAGATTGCTTATAGAAAATGTTTTAACAGTATTTAAAAAATTGGAAGACTTGCTCAACATATGATTTCAAACTTTCCATATGTCCTTTTTGAAAGTCAACGTAGAAACATGTAATTAGTTCTAAAGATATAAAAAAGAATTTTGTATTCTGATTAAATTTCAAAATCGTTTTCAGTTTTCAAAATTTATTTCCAATCAAGTGGCTGATTCATACACTTAAAATCATATCGTTTGTTTTTAATTCGTTCCTTCCAAAAAGAAAGAGCAATTTTAATATATCCGTGACTATATGATCCCTACTATCCACAAGTAAAAATATTTATATGCCTTAAATGCCCAAATAGATTTAATAAATAACATAATATTAAAAAAACTATTCTTGATTTCATTTAATATCAATCAGATCTGGTCACTCTATTAGAAAGGGCATTGTCTTATGATTTTATTTGATACAAATTTTTTTTTTAAACATTTTTGAAAAATTTGTATATATATGCATATGCGTAAAATCGATATTCATAATTATAATTAGCAGACAAAAGAAAATATATAAAATGATCCCTGTTTCGTCACTTAACATTGTCTTCAATGTGACTGTATCCGACCGTTAATTTTTTTCCTTATACACGAGTTAAACATAAATTTCCATATAATGCATATTTATATTAAAAAATTTGACTGGTATGAACGATGGTTATTTGATATTTTTTGATAACCTAACCTAAGTTTAAGTACTTTTAAAAACTAAAAATATTCGATTAATTTAAAAATTGTATTGTGTGTTACCATCTTATATGAGCTATTGTGTGTTACCATCTTAATGAAACTCGTGAAATCATTCGGTTTAAGGAGTTCTGATTTAACACATGAATAAATTTTGGGACTTTCATGTATTTTGATTCTTTTTCGATAATTTACCAATCAAAAGACTATAAAAATAAACAATAAAGCTACCTGTCCTTGAAACTATACATTTTAGTTTCGAAACGGTAGTTTTTTCAAATCATTTTAACAAAATAACAAAAATGAATTTCCGTTATTTTTTGAAATCTTTTCCCTCCTCGTTTGAGAGGATCTTTGGTTTGGATCTACCAATTGGTTTGGTTTCTACGATTTGGTTTGGTTTTTCCCTCTGATATCCAACGATATGCTATTGATCGTGGGACGTTAATCGTTCGTGCAACCAATTTAGTTTTTTTATATTCTTTTTCTATTTTTTTAATTTTTGTAGACATTTTTTGGGCCTTTCAATTTTACTATAAAAACATATTTCCAAATTGCAATTCTGCCGTTAAATTTAAAAAATATACTGAAAATAATTAAAAGGCATTTCTAATTTTAATTTTAAAAATTCTCATATTGAAATTTGTTATTCTCATATTGAAATTTACTATTCCACTTTAAAGTTTACTATTCTCTTTTTGAAACTAAAATTCTATAGTCATGAAATTGAAGAAAACATAATGTGCCCTCACAGTAGCAGCTAATATTGACAGTTTGAAAAAGAAAAATACAATCAAGCCTTTATAGTTTATCCGATTTTCGTGGTATTTTTGAAGTGAAATTCAATTAATTTCCTACCCATGTATAGCAAGTAGTTTAAACGGTCTGACTATCAAACTTTTCCAATATAATCTATTTTTCTTACACAATTAATACTATATATGTAAAATTTTTCTGAAGACAGCACTTTTAATATATGTGGAAGAAGTAATCGTTTATTAAAATTTTCAAAATCTTATGATGTATCCTATATATACGTATATATATGAAATTTTTTGGGAAGATGTACGGAACTTTTATTTAATTCCAGACAATCACAAAGTGTTGCAAAAGATATCAACATGACACAAACATAAGGGATCAAATTTCATAATTTTTTTTTTTGGTTTTATTTCTTTGTAGTTTCTTAACTCTTTCTTTACTTTTGAAAGTTTTTTGCACTCTTTTGTTCAAATTGGTTTTTTTTTTTTATTCTAAATAAAAATTGAATATTGCCAAAAATTTTTATAAAAGAAACCTAAAAGAAATTAGGTTCATTAAACCTGTAGCCAAAAAAAAAAAAGAAATCTTTCATTTTTTTGAATTGATGCGACAGAATCAAGAGAAGAGATCCTTACCTCTAGAAAAAAAAATAAAACCTAAAATAAGTTCAATTAACTTGAGGACAATATGTGCTGTTTTTTTCATGTTAACCTTTTTTAGATTAGAATGGTCATCCACCTGTAGGTGTAGAGCTGCATTATGTTTAATTAAAGAATTATAGTACAAAAAAAAAACATATATGTATGTACTTATGAAGTTTTTCATATCGCGATTTTCTTATATATAAAATCAATTAATCGTTGGAGATGATTATTTAAAATTTTTTTTTGTACCTAATTTGACATCTGTAAAATTGACATTCGGAAAAATTTTTTTTTTTCATATTGATTTTTATATTGTGTAAAACGTTAAAATTTATATGGTGTAAAACGAACATTTCATGATGTGGCAGAAAGAGAAGAGTATTAAAAAAAAAGAGATAAAAGTTCGATATATTTTTTTCAAGTATATTTATGATAATATATGACTTATCTCCTGTAAAATGTTATATGCAGTTGATATAGGTCAATATACTGCAGATGGTGAGTCTTTTCAGGGGGGGTATAATACTCTTTTTATATTACTAAATCTTTCTTCCCACAATATTTCATCTTGTGACAGAGATCTAGATGGTTCTCGATAATTTTTTTTTAATCTGAACTAAGGTCCAAAAAAAAACTATTAAACTTTTTATTAATTTAAATTTTTTTTGCCTTGACTTTGCTCTGAAATTGCATTTTTTGATATGTGAGGTATCAATATGAACCACATTTTTTTTTTTTTTTATATTATTTTATCTTTTATCATTACAGTTAATACTGTTGATGTCATATTTAGAGAAGACAGGAAGTTGGATGATAACTATTTCCGATTTGATGCTACATATTGTATACATTCTGTATATTAAAGAAATCATTTAATTGCTTATTTTTTAGGTTATATTTCCAATTCCCATCAGTATCATCTGAAAATGAATTTCAAAGGAATTGAAACAGAAAAAAAAACAAAAAAAAAAAAAATTGTTTCAGGATGCTTTTAGAAAATTCGGTGGGTTTTTTTTTATATTGAAATTGTTAATCATGTGAGATTAAACATAGATATCAGATGGATATTAAGATAGGAATCAATTTTTAAGATCAATGAGCATTTCAAAAAGTTTAGTATTTATATATATATATTGTTGTATTTTTAATATAACTTAAAGATTGTATATTTAAAATTAAATTGAAGATTAAATAATTTTTAAGGAATAATAAATGAAAGAAAAAAATGTTGTTTTCATCAGGTTGAGCAGGATGTTTATGTCAAAGAGATGAAATTTAATTATAAATGCAACATCTTGGATAATCCTGTATATTTATTCTTATAAAAAAATGTTTGTTGTTATGAAATTGAAAATTTTATCAACATACTGCAGGATGTTAATGTTATTATTTAGCATATGATTGATATTTTTTTTTTTTTAGAAAATAATTAATTATAAATTAATATCCGTCTTATGCAGATAGTCAACAATTAAGAATTTTTCTTTCACTAATATAATTATTTTTAAGAATTTAATATTGGTTAATTCACAAATTTGTTTGAAATAGAAAGCTTCAGATAAAATAGTTAATATGTACAGCTTTAAAAAATCATATATTTATTACCTAGTTTTTAAATTTCTTTTGGATGGCAGTCGTCGTGATTTAGACAAATTCATTAACAAATGTCACTTAAGAATTTTTATAAACCTCGTTTATTAACTTATTTGTTGAGGTCGGTATATAAGTCAATAATATCTGTTGAATTTTTCATTTACATTATAAATTATACATAGTATAGTATACAATTATTTTAGTAGTAGTGGAAACTATATATATGTATGAGAGAAAAATTTTAATATATTTAGAAAATATTTAGACTAATTGTTGTAAATGTCAATTATCACAAGTCATTTATGAAAATTTTTGATAATTTTCAAAAATTTTTATTAACCACATCGCCAGTGTCAAATCTGTGAAAATTTCATATCTATTGTGAATTTAATCAAATGTCATGTAATAATTTGGTATTGTGAATGTTTAGATATGGGATATTTTATGCATAAATTTTTTGGAAAAAAATAATTAATAAAATTAACAATTAAAAACGATAGGATAAGTTTAAATGTTAATTAAATTATATAAAAATAAACTGTTTTTCTAAACTTTCATAAGCTAAGATAATTTAAGAATGTTAAAGAGAGTAAAATAAATTAAAAAAAAAAAAAAATATTTTCAACAGCTCATTTGAATATGATAAATAAATAATTTGTTGAAACAAAGTATTTTTACAAACAAATAATAAGCAATATATTATTGAATTAAATTTTCAATTAATTCAATTTAGATTTTTGTTTAAAAATTAGATTTTTTTAAAAAATTTCTTTTAGTTTGATAGGTAACGTGGGCGAAAAAACTTAAGATGGCTGCAAGTTTTATAATATTTGGCACAGCTCCTTGCTTTATATTAAGCCTTAGTTTATCTTCAATACTCTCCAATACATGTTGAAATGCAGATTTGTTCGAATTGCAGTATTTAATAAACAGCTACCATACAGTTAACTGTTCATTTCCAACCAGTAAACACCATTGGGTTTGAATTATCACTCATAGTTTTACGTATTCTCTGCAAATTAAGTAGCTCCACTGAAGACATTTGTTAAAACTTTTTAAATAATTTTTAATTCAAGATTTAAAATATTCATCTAATTATATACTTTTATTTTTTATATTCAAATTAAACCTAAAAGAAATAATTTAATAATTTGTTTTTGAATTTCAAAAACTTCAATTTATTATAATTCACATAATAGTTTTTAATAATTTTGATCAGTTATCACATTTGCGATAGTTGACACTCGGGATAGGCCTGATTAAATCTTGAAATAGTTCATACGGTTATTAATAAATCAGATAATTTTAATATTTTCAAGATAACTTACGTATTAGAATATAGAGTGGTTGTAACTATTTATTTTTAATCAATTGTTAATATTTATTTATTTTTGTATACGAATATAAAGTATAAATATTATATTTATTTTATACATGTAAAACTATTTGAATTGTATACAACTATAATATACAACTATTTAAATTGTGCCCAGAAATATTATGTGTCATGTCATGTGATGTGATAAATATATTTTTATAATGAACAGCGTGGGCTTTTATTTTGCTGTCAGATATTATAAATCATAAATGTTTATTGTGACTTATGGAATTATAACTATGTATTATTAAAAATTAAAACTCTTCGGGGAAATAAATCTATTTGTGAAACATTAAATAAAATTAGAGTTTTCCAACTTTTATATTTATTAATTTTTACTATAACAATTTTTTTTTTATAATGCGAATTTCATATTTAAAAAAAAAATAAATAGATTTAAATAATTGTATACAATCTATTAAACACTAACTGATTCAATTGTTGAACAATAGCTATGAAAATTAGTTCTAAGAATTTCTGTTGAAAGAAAATCATACATAAAATTATATTAATTGAGCAATAAATTTATTAATAAGTCATATTATAGAAAGTAATTAATTTATCATTTATTAATTATTCTACAATTAATTTGGATGCATATAAATCAATATATTTAATTTAAATTTTTATAATCAATAAGTGTAATAAAATAAGGAATCAATAAGTTTTCAGTAATACACATTTTTTTATTATTATATTTTTTATTTATTTCGTATTTACCATTATACCATTATATACCATTAAAATAAATTATATATTCAAATCATTCATCAATATACATACATATATTACTTTAATTGTTGATAATAGCACATTCAATTTAATACAATGATTTGAATCACTCACTTGATTTGTACATGTTGATTCAACAATTGATCAACAATTGAATCGTGTAATAAATACTTTAGAACTTTTACTAAAACTTCAATTATCAAAATAAATATAAATTACAGAGAAATTATTTAAATTTAATTTTAAGATTATTCTAAAAATTATTTTATTTATTTTATAATTAACACTCCTTAGTATTTATTTCTAAATTAATATTTGTAGGATTTTAATATGAAAATTATTTTAAAATTTTGAAATATTAATCTAAATATATATAGATAATATTTATAAATACTTCTAATACTATCACGTACAATTCATACTATAGAATCATTCCATCCATGACATATGTAATAACGAAAATAATCCAATATTATAATCGTATATCACATGTCATCAAACATTTTTAATCAAAATTAATATATAAATAGATTTGTATCGATTATATCAAAATTTTACACATTTATTTGCAAGGGTTTAATTTTCAGATTACATTGAATGAAGTATATGAACATTATGACATATTTAATTTAAATTCAAATGTACCAACAAAAGAAATCTTTAATATTACTCTTTTTGTGGTTTTTCATATATATATATATAAATTAAATATTATTTAAAAAATGTAATATTTGTGCCAAAAACCAAAATAATAAAAAAATTTATTTAGGGTCTAATTTTGGCACTATATTTTCGTACATAATATTTCCTTTGTAATAAGATAGTTCTTATTGATCCATGCCTCCTACTATAATATGTATCGCATGTATTAAAAATTTTGATATTGCATCGATTTTTAGACGGCGGCATAAGGCAAAAGGAAAAAATAATCATATATACTCGTATATATAAGTATTTATTTTTTGTGTATATATGTTTCTAAATATATATTCTTATTTTTATATAATAAAGGATATAAAAAAATTTAAAGAATTTATTAAATAAACGGCCGGCAATATAATCAGCTGTTACAATATTTATATATAATTAAAATACAAACATACATATTTATATTATGAATGAATACTATATTCACTTAAGTTTGCAAAATAAGAATAACAAATTCTCTTTTCTTTTTGTTGTTATTTCGTGGTGAATTTCTATACATTCCCCTTACCCGTAAAACAATTTTTCAAAAGAATTTTTCAAAATTTTGTAATGTATTTTAATGTCTAATTTTTTTGAAATAAAATTTTTTGTTAGAATAATGTATCTATTAAGTCATAGGGGGCAGGAGAGAGATTTTCTTTAATTGGAATTAAAGAAAGAATTTTGTATAGATTTCTTGTATTTTGTAAAGAAAATTGCTCAGCCGATTATCATGAAAATTTGTATATAAAAGTTTTTAAGTACGGGGCGTGTTTCTGGTCCAGCGATTATGCTCTAAAGGATCGCTAAGTTGGGGTTGTGGTGCAAGTATTTAAACTTTAAGTTCTAAATAAAAGCGGTTTAACCGATTTAAAATTATGTTTGACAGATGGTTGGACAGATTTCAAGTTTTATATACGTGCTGCTGTTTGACAATGGAGTTGACTCTATGGGATTTGGTAAACTATATTGGACGATTAGTCTAAAAATTGTTTGAAAACGAATTATGTCCAATTTTGCAAAGTACTGCTTTGATCCAAAAGAATAAATAATTTTTGTGTCAATTTTTTTCAATAATATCAACTTTAATTAAAAACCCATTGAGCTATGCGCATTTGTTATTAGCTATTTAGTAAATAAGACTTGATTAATTTGACACAAATTGGGTTGGTTCGAAATATCATTTTGTGCAGGATATGTGTATATATTGGGAAATGTGTTAATAAAAAAAAAACGAATTATGTAATAGAATTGTTTGTATTGTAATTATTTAGAATAGATTTATAATATTAATAATAGAATTTATTAAAAAGGTTAATTTCTATTTTTAAATATTTAAATTTGTATAATTTTTTTTATTTTTCAGTTAACATAATTTGTATATTGTTATTTTATTTTTTGTTTTATCTTAAGGTATTTGTATTTTAATTTACGGCTCGCCATCACTTAATAAATGAGAAATTAATTAACCTTTTCAAATATTTACTAACCATTTAAAGGCTTTTTTAAATTTTTTATAAAATTATTTAAAATTTTTTTTTTGATTCAATTTTTAAGTTCCAATACATTTCAGTTTACAAACTTTTTAAAGGTTTTGAAAAAATTTTACAATTTTGCAATGTCATTGGAGCTATAGATTGTAAACATATTCAAAGCATAAGTTAAAAGTCGAGCAAATATTGTATCTTAAAATGCATGAAGAAGTTTTTTATATGTGAATGTAGAATGCAAAGAACGCATCTCGGAATAGGCAAAAATTGTTTGCTGCACAACTAATTTAAATAACTGAAAGAAAAAAGTTTTAATTTTCGCCTATTCCACTGTCAAAATAATTTTCATTGGGGGATTAGTTTCAAAATTTAGAATTTTTAAAAGGCCAATAGATCTAAAACTTATAACTTAGAACAACTTTAACAGCTGGATGGCACAGTGGTTGAGTACCGACCTTTCATGTGGAAAGGCCCGGGTTCTAATTCTAGTGAAAGTGAAAAAATTTTTCTGGTTTTCGACTCGACTCAGCTACCATTCGCCATTAAGTTCAAATTAATGGCAAAATCAATAATTAATAATTATATATCTTTAATATAACAATATAAACAAATACAAAATATAAACAAATAATTTAATTGAATAATATAACTCGCAGATATAGAATACCATATAACTCAAATACAAAAAATTACAATATAAACACAAAATAGAATCGTAAATATTGAAAATCTAAGATGTTTCTACATGTTATAAGGCCTAATACTATCTCATGTTTAAATTGTATGTGGAATTCAATTAGACCAATTCTAATAACACGAGTATAATACGACCCCCTGTTCCAACATGTACCTATGATTTCAAAAAAAAAAAAAAAAAATAGTTAAAAGTAGTAATGACCTAATGTGCGTTTTTTAGAGCTTTTTAATCCCAATCAAATTTATTCCAATTTTGATGTTATTTTACCAACTATAAAATTTCGAGTCTATTAATCACATTTCACAAATTTTATTGGAGGAAGGTAAATTATATCATATACATAATATAATATGTACGTTCTATAATTAACCTAAAGAATCATTTTAATTTTAAAATTATATTTAATAAAATATCTTATATAATTTACTAAAAATGTTACCCGGTTTTTAAATATTTTCCTTAATATTCATTTTTTTTTTAAATTCTTTTTTTCACCACATTGTTTATATTTGGTTTTATTTCATTATATCATAATATTGATACATATACATTTTTTTACCGTTATTTATACTAACACAATTATACATAAAAATCTTATTTATGTTGAAAAAGAAAATCAAATAATATGTACATATATAATACAATATAATAAACAATGTTATATACATATTTATATATCACACAAAGTAAAGAGGAAGAAATATAACTTTATTTTTTGTTTTTCATTTCTTATGTTTTTATTTTAATACAGGTGAAATTGCACACGTTTTTTTTTAACAGTTATTTAATCAATATATATACTTGTACATCTATGAAAAAACATATGTATAATGCATATATTATGTGTATGCAATTTTCTGTATAAAATAAAAAAAAAAAAAAACAAGAAAAATAAAAAAACTTCATATTATGAAAGAGGAATTATAGATTAAAGAAAAGACAACATTTTTATCGCCAGTCTTTTTCATCCTTGCAATGGCGAAGGATATGAATATATACAGGATAACAGAAAATTTTAATTAAATTTTTTTTTAAAGATATATAACTGTATTTAAGTTTTTAACAATTTATATTGTTTTCAAATTACGTAATGTTTATAAAAAATGCATACTTATAATTTATTCAATATTGAATATATAAATTATATATGTACAATATGGATACATAATAAATTTATATTATATATTTGTTTGAAAAAATACACATAATAAACTAAAAGAAATAGTGTTATATACTAATAGTTCAAAATATTTGCAAAGGAGTAAACTAAACTCCTTAAATATATAGAAAACAAAACAAAAATATATTAAGTTAATAAAATATGTATATAAGGGCATATATATACATAATATAATATGTACATAAATAAAATATAAAAAAAAAATATACAATATTAATTAGATAATATTATTGAACTCTAAGTTTATTTGAGTTTTTGATTTTTTGAAATGATTATGAACTTGAACTTTGAAAATAAACTATAAATATTTTACTATATTATTAATTGTAATTATTGATGTTTTAATTTAGTAAGTTATTAAAATATAAAAATATAAACTTATATGTAATAGAATATATTATTTAATAGTGAAAGATAAAATACATTTTACTAATAGAGATTAAGTCAAATTACTAAAAATAATTATATGTTGCATAAATTCTAAAATTTTAAACTTATATAATACTAAAATAAATTAATAATACTATTAAAAGTTACTTACAAAGAAATTAAAGATTTAAATATATAGTAATTATATTTGATATATATATTTATTGTAAATTACATTATTTGATATTCTTAAAAATTACCAAAATTAATTTAAAATTTAAATATAAGGTAAGTAAAGTGATGTTTTTTTTTTGTTATATGTTTATGTTGTATTTTATTTAATTCTTATTTTAAAAATAAACAGATACTTTATTTATGTTTAATAGTCATGTATTTATCATAATATTCTTTATTATATTGAGTAGAAATATAATTATTTATATATAGATTCTATTATATCAGAAAATTGAATGCAGAATTTCTAAATTTTAAAGAATTAAGAAGAATCATAAATAATGTACATTTATTTCATATAATATATATACATGTGGAATATGTAGAATAAAATATATTTTATGTTTGCCAGACTTTGTGATTCAATTTGTTCTTCGTCTGTTGTGGTTTAACAGCTTTGTATTGACTTTGCTTTATTTATATTTTGTAATGTTCTGGAATCCAATTAGGGTTGTTCTTTTATTAAAAACTAGATATAAAGATACCGATTTATAAAAGATGAGGAAACTATTTCAAACTTAATTACTTTTTTTTTTAATTCCTAAAATATAAATAAATTAAAAAGAATTATTTTTAATCCAAAATTGTGTATTTTTCTTCAGTTCCAAAAGACTGTAGATCAAATCAATTTTTAGATTTACATTTTTTAGGGGAAAAAACATGAGGCACAGTTTATCAGTACCTTAGCCTTATGTTTTTAATTTCGAAACTGATTACAACTGGAATCACTTGTCCAATGACAATCACTTGATCTTACTGTTTGTTAATTAAGGAATTATAAAAATCTTCCAAGATTTTCAAGGTTCTTCAAGTCATTAGACACCTGAGTGGGTATTCTGAACAAATTTCAAATCTTTGTTTTTATTATATAGAAGTGCGCCAAGCAACCTCATTGGAGCCTTTGCTGATACTAGAGTTAGCTATTGGTGTTATACTTAATTGTCAATTTGTACAGAATAGTACCGGAATATTAATTAAAAATTTTTAATTTTTAACAAGTTTTGATTTGTATATGTATATGTTTATATTGAAATTATAATTTGATTAATTAAAATTAAATATTAATTATTTCTTGACTTAAATTGGGTATCAAGAGTATTATACTTAAAAAAATATTTTTCTTCATAAAAGAAGTTAATTTGTTCTAATTTAAATTTTTTATTAAATATTCTTATATAATTAAATAATTTTATATTAAATATTCATTATACACCATTTTAGTGGTGTGGTGGAATTTAATTTTTCCTTTTCAAGGACGAACAATATTTTATGTTTCCTTTTTAACGCTTATATTGCATTAAATCATTACACATTTATTTATTTTTATATATGTTTGTACTAATATATTACATAAAATTTGTATTTAATATATTTGTATATAAATTTTTTTTTATAAATATTTAACAGTTATTTTGTAAGATTTTTATATTTATAAATACATATTTAAAAATATATTTGTTGATCTATCCTTTTATAATTTCCTTATTTTATATTTATTTACATATAAACAAATATACATATTGTTAAATTTTTTAATAGATTTTGGGTATGTTTATTATATGTAAAAATATATTTATGTATATTATTTATATACAGGGTGTCCGGGACTCAAGTACGCGCACTACACTCAGTGATAAGGGGCATTAAAACAAACAAAAAATTGTACTGGAGGGGGGGGGTCTATTGTGGACCCTTTTCGAGATATGAGGGATTAAAGATTTAAGGAGACTTTTCATAAAAAAATCAATAACTTTTGAACAGCTTACTGTAGAAAGATAAAAAAAAATCCATTTTGTAGAGTAAGTTGTCAGCTTTAATTTTTGTGTAATGATCCCCATATACCCAACAGTTACAAAGATATGAAGGTTCAAAATGAGACCACCCCCCCTCCAGTACAATTTTTTGTTTGTTTTAATGCCCCCAATCACTGAGTGTAGTGCGCGTACTTGAGTCCTGGACACCCTGTATATATTAGTATATAATTGGAATTGGTTGATTTGAAAAAATATTTAATAATACATATTATACATATTTGTATATTTATATATTGGTAAATATTTACATAGGAAAATTTGGTAAATTTAATAAAAGAATTTGTAATAAAAAATAATAAAAGTTAAAGACTAGAGTGTAGAGTTAAACTAAAAAAAAAAAAAATTATAATAAACTTATCAAATGAATAAACAAATAATTGGTAATATCAATTATATTTCTTAATTCTTATAAAGGATTTCAATATTTTATTTTTTTTTAAAGAGAATTAAATACTTTTATTTAATTTTTATTATATTTTTATTGTTATTCCTGGTACATTTTAAAAATATTAAATTTTCAAAAATAAAAAAAAAAACAAAATTTAACAAAAGAAAATCTTAAATCAATAGAATTGTATTTTACAATTGAATGTGTATTTACGCAAACTCTCATTCTATACTTTATATGTTTCCTTTCTTTTAAAATTGCTGCATTGTTAATGTTGCAATGTATAAAGTTATATAGCATATAACATGTCTTATTACACATGTAATATATATATATATATATATACCTGTAGATAAAAAATTTAATATTATCTTGTATTCAATACTTGTAGTACAAATTGCAAACAAATGTTTCTTTATTAAAAAAAAAAAAAATTGTAAAAATATTAAACAATAACAATCATTGATTGAATAGTAATTTTAAGTAATATTAGTATTTTTTTGTTATTGTTATTTATTTTGATATTCGGATTTGGTAATGCATTGTTTTATATATATTGATAGTATTACACAAAGTTAAAAACAGGATATTCAAAATTTTTTAAATCTAAAAATAGTTTAATATAGTTTTTAATTAAAATCCATGAACATGTAAAATATTTTATAATAAATTAAATTGATAAATTCATGTGAAAGAAGACCTTTATGGGTTCAAATCCTGGTCGGGTCATATCTAATAAAAAAATATAGTGTATATTAAAATAATTTAATAAGAAGTCCAAATGTCACATAGGTAAAGGATTAATATTATGAGGCAATATTTAGTATAGCCTAAATTAATAAATAAATAAATAACTTCATATTTTTTTATTTAATCCCATTTTTACTTTGAAAATTCAAAATATCGTTAATTTTGTCTCAAATTATATGCCTCCCAATTATAATTCGCATTAAACTGCTGATTATCCTAACCATACCAATGATTATTTTTTTTTTAACCCACCAACAAACAAAAGAATCAGTACTATTTGATTTTTAATTTGATCCTTTTTATGAGGTTGGAAACTTCAAAAGTTAGTAATTAAGGTATTAATTTTTTCCAAAACATTTATGTATAAAATAAAAACAAAAATTTAAAAACGGTGAGGTGAGGTGGTTCAAAAACGAGATTCAATATTAGACCTACTTTTTTACAATCCTTAAAAATAGTACAATCTTAAAAATAAACCTTTTTCCATTCAAATTAAACTATTTTTTTGCATATTAAACCATTTAAAAAAACAGGATTTTAAAAAACAGGATTTTAAAAAACAAGATTTAAAAAAACAAGATTTTAATAAACAGGATTTTAATAAATAGGATTTTGATAAACCAGCTTTCGTAGTAAACCCATTCTGATTTCAATATTTTGATTCTTAATTTAATACTTTTTCTGACGCAGGAAACTTCAACAGTTAGAGTGTCCAAAAAAATTAGAAAAAAAAATTTATATAACACTCTACACCTCAAAACATAACTTTTAAAATATGAAAATCCAACTGTCTAAGACGAAACCGTATAAAAGTTATTTGAAATTCATATGGAAACTTTGGATTAGGTATCTGAATCCAAAAAACCAAATCCATAAATTCAAATCCAAAAAATTGTATCTTGTCACAATTTGTATCGAACTGTATTAAAAGAAATATAGTCTAGTGTACCTTCTTTGTCTAAATGTGGGGGTTTTATTTTTTTTTTTTGGCAAAATACATATGGATTTTGTTTTTACAAAATACAAACCCGGAAACTTTTATTTAAAATATATAGAAAATTTCATATATCAAAAACGGTGCCAATTACATCCACATCTCTTTTAAATTTTTTTGTTTGTTTTAATCCTCATCATTAAACTGTAGTATCGAATAAACGGGGCACGTTGCATATGGAAACTATGTTAAACGAAGAACTGATATCAAAATACTTTTAGAAAATATTTGCTTTGCATTAAGGCAAAATGAGTTTTAACCTTCAAATACCTTCTTATATTGATGTATTTTTTTAAATAAGTTCTTAGTATCTTATAAAACAGTCAAAGAAAGAATTTGTTTCAGAAATGATACTTCAGAATCTTTGAAGAATGCAAAAGAAATTCCTTACATTGTATCCTTTTATAAGTATTGTATCTATCCTTACTTATATAAAATACTATAAATTTGTTATTAAAGCTTTAAACTTTAAACCATTTAAAATCAATATATATGCAAAAATGTTAATTAAATACCCATTACAATTTTATACAAAAAATATAAAAAATTCTAGACAACGTTTATATACAGTTTTTTTTTTTAATTTAATTTTTATTTACATTTTATTCAATTCTAATATAATTATAGGTGTTGTTTATTAATAGACATTTATTGAATATAAAATTAAACGTTTTTATAATTGTTAGTTTGTCCTTCACAGAGTAAACACGTGCATTAATATTAATACTCGTATCTTTAAATTTATAGTAATTTAAAATGATGAGTTTGCAAAATTGAATTGTAAAACGGAAATTAAAGTTTATACAAATAATCTATAATCAAAATAATTATGGGATTCGGACTGTGTACTTAACTGTGTACTTATTAAAATAATTATGATGTAGTTAAAATTTTAGTAATTCACCATAAAAAAACTGGATTTATTGTTTTCTAGATTTGATGGATTATCTTAAAGTATATCCAAAAATTTTTTTAAATATATATATTTATAAATACTACTTCGGGATATGGGAGCGTATCGAAAGCCGGTTTATCATAATCCTGTTAAATCAAAATTCTGTTTATCAAAATTTTTTTTTTAAATCCAGTTTTTTTAAAATACAGTTTTTCTAAATTCTGTTTTTTAAAATCGTGTTTTTGAAAATCCAGTTTTTGAAAATCCTGTTTTTCAAAATCCAGTTTTTCAAAAACCTGTTTTATCAAAATCTAGTTTTGTAAATCCCACCGATTTTTCTTAAAAAATCGTTTTTTTTTTAATTAAAAGTGGATAAATTTTTATACACATAATAATTTATATATCTAATTATACATATGTGTTATATACATTATAGTATATTATTTATACATATGTGTATCAATCAGGGTTTCAATAATTTATTTAGCGCGGATTTGGGGGCGGCAGCCTCCACTATTTTAAGTTCAATGTTGTTGGAATATATATATAAAAAAATAATTAAAAGATATATTAGAATTGGTTACAAAATCAGTTATACATCTTTTACTGAATATTTATTTATATGTATATGCTAGATTCTGAATCAGAAGGGATTTAAAAGGTGGATTAAAAATCTGGAAATTGCCTTTTTCCAGAATATTTATGTATAAAATAAAAAAAAAAAATAAAAAAAGGTGAGGTTTTTCAAAAATTATCCCTTCAAATAGTACAATCTTAAAAATAAACCTTTTTTCTTTCAAATTAAACTATTATGCATATTAAACAATTTAAAAAAAAAGCTGGATTTAAGAAACTGGATTTAAAAAAAAAGATTTTAAAAACAGTATTTCAAAAACAGGATTTTAAAAAACAAGATTTAAAAAAACAGGATTTTAAAAAACAGGATTTAAAAGAATAGGATTTAAAAAAAAAGAATTTAAAAAAAAAAGGATTTTAGAAAACCGAATTTTAATAAAACAGGATTATGATAAACCAACTTTCCTAGTAAACCAATTCTGACCTCAATTTTTTTCTATAATTTTCTAAACTTCTTTAAATATTATTAAAATAAATTATATTCTATTTTGTTTTTTTTTTATTTTAAATTAAATTTTTGGTACATTCTAGAAATTAGAGCATTCTAAATATATTATTTTATAACAAGATCATATTAAATAAATAACTAATTTAATCTGTTTGAATAAATTTTACAAAATAAAAAACTCAATTACAAAATAAATTTATCTAAAACGTTGCTATAATTATTTTTAAATATTAAAAATACCAGACAAAATTAATTAGAACAAAAAAAAAAACATAATAATAATAGTGTAATAATATCCAAAATAAAGTATGAATAAATAACTTTCTTAATATTAAATGTCAAATAAAATAAAAATAATTATTATTCAAGTGAATTAATTTCATCCAACTGAAAATTAGGTAACTTCAATTGTAGGATGAGAAGGGTTCTCTATTAAAATAAAAGATATGATTTTTTTTTTATAAAATTAATAATACATATATTTATTTATATATAGATTTTTTATAGATACTTAGAAGTTGTTAAAATGTAATATTAGATATTTAATTAATATTGGTAAATTTGATTAACGTAAACACGGTACCAAATAGCAAAAACAAAAGTTTGTTTAGGTGTGTGCTAAGAATTAGTCTTAGTTTATTTTGCGGATAAAATACATATATACTAGATTGTCCTTGACGTTTAATAACGTAATCAATTGTGTGATAATTGCTAAAGATCTATTTATCCCGATATATCTCAAAATCATTCGTCATGCAGACACGGTTTCATTAATTTTTCCGACCCCAGGACTTTTCAGCCTTTAAATCATAATATCACTTATGAAATTAGGGCTCATAGTTTCCACCCAAGCACCCACTCACTTAATAAACCAAATGTTTACTCACTACATCACCGAGACACCATCTAATTTCATTAAATTTTATTTGAAATGAAATTGCATATTTTTAGGTTTTTCGAATGTGTTTCTGATTATACGTTTATTCCATACATTTATGAATTGGAATAATCTCCATTTCCATTTAGATATTTTTATTATAATTTGTGAGATGTCGACTTTGCTTTGTTTAGAAATGGTTTCATGTTTTTAGTAATGCATGTGATATACATTAAAAATGTTGTAAAGAATTGTTCACAGTGGACAAGTGGCGGCTTTTCAATCGAAAAGTCTCGGGTTCAAATCTTGGTCGGATCATATCTAATAAAAAAAATATAGTGTGTATTAAAATAATTTAATAATAAGTCCAAATGTGCCGATTCAAAGGATTAATATTATCAGGAAATATTTACTATTGTCTGGTACTACAAATAAATAAATAAAAATAAATTGTGCACCAAAAATTTATCAACTGACAGTTAAACTGCCAGAATCTCTCTGTCATTTTAACAAAAAATCTACGGTTATTTTGTTTTTTGGAACAAATTAATATATATATATATAAACAACTTAGTTTCTAATTTAAAATTTAAAATTATAAATACATTTTTTATTAATAGATTTTCTATTTACATATTTTATATTATATACCCGCATACCATATCATACATATACATAAAAAAAATTTTATTAAAATACATATTTATCTTAAAAATGCCATAAAAATTTTCACATAAAAAACAAAAAAACAACACAAAAAAATAAAATTGTGTCAAAAAAATTTTTTTTATTTTAATATTTGTCCTTTTAATTTTACTCGAGCGTGTTATTTATTTTAATTGAGTTAAATTAAATAAAAAAAAACAATAACAACAACAACAATACAAAAGGTTTTTGTTTTTATTATAAGAGAATTTTTTTTTTGTTTTTCTTCTTTATTTTTGATGGCAACAGAGTGTCGGGATTAAAAATAATAATGTGATTTCATAAAAGAATAACTTCATATTTTATATATTTTTTCGTACATCCCTTTCCTACTTTTTCCAATAAAATAATCTCTAAATTTTTGAAAAATGGAATAAGGGATTATTGTTATTATTTTTATTGTTGTTGTTGTTGTTTTAATATTTATACAATTATTTTATTAGATTGTCAAAGTCAAAGGATACCATTTCGTTTTTTTTTTTTTTGAAATTCCATTATAATGAAATTTGACCCATTTAAAATCGGATTGAGTATTCTTTTCTCTTTTTACAAAAAAATGGAACTGGATGGGCTGGGTATTTATTATTGAAGGGGTTAAGAGTTTAAGATACAAAATAACAAATAAAATTATATTTATATAGAAATTACGTCAATTATGACAAATCTTTTATGGTGTTATAAAACAAAAATTTGATCCAGGGAATTTTGAAAATGCTAAATATAGGACAAGACAGTTACACACGAATATTTTGTGATATTTTTTTTATTAACTCAGAAATTTGGACATTCATGGAATATTCATAATTATTCGGATTAAGATTTATCCTAGTTAACAAACTATTTTAAGATTGATAAAACAAATTCTGATACATTATAAACGAATTTTTAAATTTATAATAGCATTTTTCAAACAATATCAACAAATAAAATCTTATATGTTTACATAGTTGTTTATATGTATGTATAATCGTATATTATTTTTTCTACTTTGATAATAAAAGAATTTTTGAAAAAAAGGACAATATGGAGAATATTATGAAGATTTGACTTAGCCACAATGATTTTTACCCGTATTTTGAGTTTTTTTTTTGATTTTTTTTTTTATATTCTTGTTATTATTTTTTTATCTTGTATTCACTCCAGTTGATTTTAAGAAAACTCTTTGTTTGTTCATTTTATATTTTTTTTTTTTGAGAGTTTGTTTGGAATAATCAAGAAAATTTTTGAGTTTATTATTTTTAGTATACAAAGGTTAAAAATAAAGAAAAATTTAGATTATGTAATTGGAGTAAAGTTTTTCATGTGGAATTGCGATAATATGGGATATTTTATTTTAGATATGTTAGATGTAAGCTTTTGAGTTTTTTCAAGTAATAAGATTATCTACAATTCTTAGGCTGATAACAGGGATAAGCAAGGGTCACTTAGGGATTAGAACTGATGCAGCCAGAATATGTAAGTCAACAACAAGAGAATGAAAAGATTGTGAACAGGAGGATGAACGCTAATGCTAAGGCCTTAAACAACTAAGAATGTGGGTCTTAGGAGAAAGATACTGGTAAGATTTCAGTATTGTAAAGAAATTTGATCAGGGAAGTCTAAAGCAGTTGTTTAGGGGGAATGGATTAGATCACCCAGGCGATGTACGAATACGAGCGGCTTCAATGACAGGTTTTGAAGCTGGCCGCAAAGTCAAGATTTAAGGGTTGTGTCCATATCATCATTTTAACAGCAACATGCAACTATATTTTAGCTTGCCTGTTTAGAGATTTTTTGTACTTTAGGATTTCAGAAAAAAGGCTTTGGATTAATATACTTTGGCAGCCTTGTTGGGTTTAAATAGGGTAAATAAACGTGGACAATTTATTTCTCAAAATGTTAAATTGAAATTTATTTCTTAAATCTCAAAAAAAAACTTAATTCGAAAGACTGCGTTATTTATAAAATACAGTGCATATTAAAAAGATATAGTATAATTTACTTGTTGAATTACTATTAAATTGTTTTAAAATTTTGAATAACTTATTTAAAATAATTTTTTTAATTCAAAATTTTTTAAAGAATTTCTTTGTCATTTTAATTAAAAAGTAGTTTACATGAATTTAAAAAAATTCCTTTTACTTTACAAAGTTTTAATGTTCAGGGAGTTACTTATGACTTGAAGCTAAAATTACAATAAGAAAATAAAAATTAATGAAATATTTTCCTTGTTATACAATTAAATAAAATTTGTTGGTGTATTAGTTTTTTTTTTTCCTTTGTAACAATTTTGATGAAAATTGTTGTATTAAAAAAAAAAAAATTTTATAAATAACGAAAAAGTAGAATTGTGAAGTTTAAAAGTTGCTTTAGGGGCAGCACTGAAAAAAATCATTTAAAAGAACTTAAAAACTTTTAAAAAACAGTACGGTTGCGATAATAAGAACTTATTTAATTTGTTTTTTTTTCTTTGTGTATTTGTTTTTTACAATGACATTTACTGAGCTCGTTATGAAAGATGAAGGGGTTAGATATCTTGGAAAGTAGATTAACACTGCATCCTGTGACTTAATCGAATGTATTATCAATATCGATATTTAAAATGTCCAATCTATTTAATATGTAAGAAAGTTATGTAAGGCAGTTATGAAGGACAGTTCCACCGGCTGTATAAAAACGGGTATTCTTATGGGGTCGCCTAATTTTTTTTTTTATTCCTTTTCTACTCCTTTAAGGAGTATAGGGAATTCACCAAGTTCATTTTAAACTAGGCTTCAGTTTCTTTAATCATAATATTCACTAAGCCGTTGATTACTTGTATAAGGTTATGAAATGTGAATGCACAAATGTTAACTTTGAGCGCCATCTATAAATCTTACACAAGAATTATTTATATATTTTTATTAAATCTTATTTTATATTACGATATAAACTATTACGATACAATTATACAATTTTACGATATTTTTTTATTAGATTTGATCTGACCGGGGTTTGTACCCGAGACCTTCCACATGAAAGGCGGCATCTTTACCACTACGCAATTGGTCAGATAAGCGCTCCCAAATTTTTTATCAACATTTCTTTAAAACTCTATGACATAAAAATTTATTAACATTTTCCGAAGATTTGAGGGTCGTTTTTTATAGCGTGTGCCATTGCTTGTTATTGTTCCGCAGTTTAACTGTACTTTCGTGAACGTGTACTTTCTAAAGAAATTTTTAAATTTTATTATTTGTTTTTATTATGGAAAAATTCTTAATAAATTTCCCCCTTTTTTTTTGTAACTTCAAAGGAATCTTAGAAAGTTTTTTAAGCTTGCGGCTAATTTAAATTTTATTTTAATATTTTGAAAAGAAATTATTTTACGGATAGTTTAACAAATATTTTTTTTTCGAAATGCACACTTTGTACAAGTTTTTTACAAAATTAATGAAATTGTACATTTTTTTTTTGTCCTTGTGGATAAAAACAAAAAAAAAAAGTTAAAAATGTTGTCAACTTGTATTGTAAATTAAATAAAATTTTGATATTCTTTTAAATGAATAAATGAAAGGGCGTTTAATTATATTAACACTTTTTTTTAATTTTGTATAAAATAAGAAATTTCAAGTTTTTATTTTATTAAAGTGAAGATATTGTTTGAGTGATAAAGGGTTAGCTGTTATAAATTCTGTTGAATCTCTGCTTTGAAAAAGTAAAGTGGGGTTGGTTTATCAACTTGATGTATTCAATTATTTATTTTTGAAATTGAAAATATTTAGTAAAGTTGTACCCATTTTTTAAATATCTTCTTGTACAATCTTGATTGATATTTGCTTCCCCGGTTCAATCAATGGGACATGTTTTACTTAAATAAGTTTTTACGTAAATACCATCTTAAGGTTATCAGCCATTTGGTTGCTATGCAGATTTTTTTTATTGAAAATTAAAAAATACAACTAATGATCCCTACAAATTTTTAGAAAGGGACTTATAGCCTTATTAGAAACTACAAAAACATGAATCAACTTTTTGCTTAAAGGCTTTTGAACTTTTGCTGCTTCTTTTAAAAGTCCCATGGGATGACTGACTTCCTACTGTTCGACAAAAGTCCCATGGAACTTCTGTATCTATGAAGTGACTCAAAAGTTAAAATGCAAATTCTGTCCATAGGGTTTTGAATAATGACTCTGTGTATAGGGCTTCTGACTCTCAACCAAAAAAAAACCATAATTTGATTTGTAATACATATACATGGTGTTTTCTAATTAAGTACACTGCTTTATGCCACTGCATAGGTACTTATGAGTAGACATATTTTTTATATGGAGACTAAAGTGGGCCTCTCCTAGTTTCCAATATATTCAATTTTAGTTTTTTTTTTAGTTTTCATAATTTTACTCTTAACTCTGTTTCTAGACTACTTATGATAATTTTGTAAAATGTATTCCAAAGCTTAATATGTCTTCTTTTAATCTTCTATCGTTTTCTATCTTTTAGGCTTTCAAAATTTAAAAGGGAGTTAGTCATAAGTATGTATGCAGTAGTATATAGCAGTGCACTTAATTAAGAAACACCCTGTATTTGATTTAATTAGTGATTTGATTAGTGATCACTGATCATCCAATTTTTAAATCTAATACCAACCATTTTAGTTATAAACATTTTAATAAAGGACTAGAATGTATGTATACAATGAGTATATATAATCATTTTATGTCAATATTACGAGAATATCTTTATATAATCATATAAAATTATTATATATGACTTATAAACTTTATATACCCCTTTATTTTAAAAAAAAATCTATTACTCAAATAATTTTAAATTTAAATTGAAATGGTAATAAAAATTCTGAAAGGATTTTTAAAAATGGATTCTTAAAAAAATCAAATGTGATATTAAAAAATATATGCTCTAAATAAAAATTTAAGTCAATGCCATTCTATATATTATATATATATATGCATGTATTCATCAAAAATAATAAATTTTCTTCTTCAGTTTTTATTTATTTCTTTTTTTTATATTTTATTTTAATTTAAAATATATTATATATAATGTTATATAAGAAAGTAATAATAAAAATCTGTACTTCAATTTTAAATTTATAACCTGTCAATTTCTTTTTAAAAAAACAGTAAAACAAGAACAAAAACGTATTTGGTTGACCTAAATAATCTGAAATCCTTTCAATGTATGTGTGTATTTTATAATATTTAATTTTAACATTATTGCATACAGAGTATCACGTTTATTAAATTGAATAATCATCACTATCAATATTATGACCTCAAATTATATTAAATTCATTTCTTATTATTATTATTATTTTATTATAACATTTATTTGAATTTTAAATTTATTTAATTTTTAACATTTTTATCATATAGTAACTTTCAACTCATGTATTTTTTTTATAATGAACATGTCCTTTAGAGTATTGAAAGTGTAAAGCAATGTTGTCAACCTGTTGATCTTTTATTTTTCCACATCAATGAAATCTAATGTTGCTTTGGTTCAATAAAAAAAACTTAACCTAAGATTTTTTTTTAATATGAAACAAACCAACGGAAGAATTAAAAAAAAAAAAATATAAAAGAAAGCACAAAATGTCACACTAATTTAAATTTATTGAATTTGAAAAAAAAAATAAAAAGTCATATAATACCTAGAGTTTTGCTTTAATACATGACGTATATATATAAATAAGTATAAGTGAATGGGTTTGATATAAAAGCAGGAAGAAGGACATTTCCTTCTCTATTTGCTTATTGCTATTTTTATTTTTTGTTTTTTTTTGTTTGTTTCCTTCTTACGTTTTCCTTTAAAGGACTTAAAAAAAAATAAACTTTATTTTATTAGTTCTTAAAAGAAAAAGAAGTGGTAAGTTTTAAGAGGATATAAATTCTAATATGTATACAGGGTGTTTCTAAATTAAGTGTACTGCTAAATACCACTGCATACATACTTATGAGTAGAAAAAAAATAAATGTGTTTTTTTCAAAAAAAAATTGTTAAAATTTCAACGTGTTTTAAATTTAGCTCGCTTTTAAGTTTTGAAAGTCTAAAAGATAGAAAACGATAAAAGATTAAAAGAGGACATAAGCTTAAGTTTTCGAATACATTTTACAAAATTTTCATAAGTAGTCTAGAAACAACAGAGTTAAGAGGTAAATTATTAAAACTAGAAAAAAATATTTAAATTTAATTTAAGCGCCCATATGTTGGAAACAAGGAGAGGTCCAGTTTAGCCCCCATACAACAAATGTACCTAATCATAAGTACCTATACAGTGGTATATAGCAGTGCACTTAATTAGGAAACACCCTGTATATGTATATATTTATATTGTAAATAAGTTAAAATATTTTTCATCTACAGAACTGAAAAAAATACTATAATATTGTCATAGAAATGTATACATACGTATATATATGAATTCAAAAGGATTTAATTAATTTATAATTGGGCTTTAAAAGGGAAATGATTAAAATACTTAAAACAAGTACTTAAAAGTTATTAAACAATCTTAAAAAGAATTAAAACTAGTAATGTAATAATTTGATTCAGTTCAAATTTACAATTCTAATTTAGTAAATTTCAGTAAAATAAGTACTTCCTGCGAAATGCTGCGAAATATTACGAAAAACTGCGCAAAAAAGTCTGAACACATAAGAACGATTAGCTGCACTTAAAATAATTTTGACAGATGCATATAGAACTCATTATATTTGATCTTACTATCGCCCTTTTTTGAATTATTTTGCTTTTCAAAAATAATTCTTTTTAACGTTACCAGATGTCTCAAAAAGTGACATTTATATCGTTCAGGAGGTAAAAATTCTTCTACTTTAAATTTGACAACAGTTCTTTTGTAGTATTACAATGTAATGCGATGTATTTGCAGTTCTAGTCTGACACTTTAAACTTGAACTCAATCTTTGTTCAAAAAAACCATTTTTAGTTAAAACAAAAAAATATATCCTAAAAGTATGCAATTTTTGAAAAAACTATTCTGCCAACTTGTACTTGTATCGTACAACAATAGAACATACAACATTAGTTTTCATTTAATTCTAATTACTTTTGATATTTTAAAATAAAAGGAACTAGTAATTTTGATTCAAAACGAATTTAATTTAAAATATCTTTCGGTCAGAATATCCAAAACAGACAAACGGCCAGTTTTAAAAATCAAATATTTCTTTGACAAAAGTTAAATTTTGTTTTTCCTTTACAAAAACAAGTAACAGGTTGTAAATGAATTAATTTGAGTAAAAAACAAAAATGTCTACGAGTTTTTATTTTATTTTGAAAAAAATTTATATTTGCAAATTTTATAATTATGAATGAACACACCTATAAGAATTCACGAAAAAAACTTAAAATAGTAAATGACAAGTTTATTTTTATATATGCAAGTATACATTCTTTCTTTTTAATAATAAAAAAAAATTTGTCCCATATATATAATTAATTTGTATTCATTTTTATATACTTACTATATTAAAGGTGTGATTTTACTATGAAATTGGTTTAATGAGTTTAATGACACATTCTAGTGAAAAAATAGTTATTACGAAACTTTTTATAACTATTTTTTCTTTTTAATTTTTTTACTTCAAATTCTGAGTAATTTTATTTAATAGGTCCTTGATAAAATGGAAATCTTTACACGATAAAGTCTGAAATTTACTAAATTGTTTGACCTAAATATAGTTTTTCTTATAGAAATTGAACTTTTTTAATACGTGAAATATATTTTGATTATTTCCGTTTTTGTCATTCTGTGTTTGACAGAATTCCTTAATACTTTTAATTAATAAGTATTTCAAGGTTTTAAAAAGGAATTGACAATAATTGTTATATAAGATTGTAACTATTTTTGAGTCATTTTTATCCTTACTTATAATAATACTATAGTTTATTTATTCAATATTTAATTTCTCTTTTCAGTTTAATATCTCAGTTTTCATTTGTAAATTGTTGAATAATAATAACATAAAAATGTTAATTTTAATATAATAATCATCATAATATTTAATCTGTTAATCATAAAAATTGAGTACATTTTATCAGGCCAATTATCAACCGATTTTCATAATATTTTTGAAATAATTATGTAAACATTTTAACATACCGATTATTCATTGTCCTTCCTCGAATTTTGAGGTGTAGGCAGATACAATTAATATCTACATAATTTAATTAATTTAAATTAAAATCTACATCCATTTTCCATATACGTGTTCTATTATAACTCTCAACAGTTTAATTGCATATTTTTAGGCTGTTAAAGCAACGAAACATTCACATAGGATCAATAAATCATTAATTAAACAAATGCAATTAATAGATCAGTATTTTGTTTCAATTATATTTATCTAAGATTAATATAATATTCAATTTCGTCTAATTTTTAATGCTTACTAGACTAGGAAGTACAAGAACGTCTATGTGATTATTAATATACAAAAACTAAAAGATATTTTGACTCAATCAATTGTAAATTTAGTAGGGAGCTAAGGAAATATTTTGTCTATCGTTGAAATTTCAGGAATGGAATCTTTACACCCAAATAAAAATTTCGTTATACCAGTTATACTTATAATAAGAATATCCAAAAATTTATCACCAAATTATAACTCGATTTAAAGAACTTTTTACTATTGTTTGGCCCAATAAACTTTTAGATTTTTTTTCAGACTTTTACATTTTTATATGCCCAAAGTTTTGATATAAATAAACAAAATTAAAAGTTCCATGGATCAAATTAAAATTTCAATCACAAATTGATACGTAAAACGGGTCTGGTTTTAAATAATATGAGCATTATTAATCCTCTAATTTATAAATCTATTCGAGGTTGAGAACTGAAATATATTCGAAGGAAATATTTTTTAAAATTTTTTGGTTATATGTTAAAGAACAAATTTAAAAGTTGATTTTCAATTTTGAAATTTTTTGAACATACTTTTACATATAACATACCACACAGTATATGTTTAAATAAATTCTCAGTTTTTTTTTTTGTTTTTAAGTACACAAAAATTTTATATTTTTACATAAAAAGTTCTTTAATTTTAAATTCAGTATATTACACAGTAGATTTATTTTATCTTAATAAAAAGTGGGTTGCTGAATTTTAATCTTATTACATTTTCTTTTAAGCGAAAAATTAACTTTAAGATAATCAAAGTTTAAAAAAAGGGTTAAAATAAATTCTTAAGATGTCATACTAATTATTTAAATAAAAAGTATGAAGCTTAATTAAATGAACAATCAAAGCAGAAAAAGGCTACGTAAATAAAGTGATGTCCCAAAAAAAAATTATTTTAACATATTTTCTTTTGAATAAATAAAATTTATGATTTGAATAATTAAAAAATTGAAAAAAAAAAATTTCTATTTAAATATAGCCGAAAATTAGCTTGAAATGATAAAGGCTGATGAAAAAAGTTCCAAAAATTTTAATAAAACTTTTAAATTTGGAGACTTTTATAAAAATTGTATTTTAAGCGCAACAAATCCCAAACAGTATTTTTAAAGGGTGAATTACAGTTGGATTAAGTTGATCTTCAAAAACTTTGAAATTTTCTTTCGAAGGTTTTTTCATCAAAATATAAAATTATTATACGGTTATTTCTATTCCTAATTTAGCACTTAATATAATAAGGACATCCGTTTCCAAACTCCCTTAACAAATTATTAAAACCCCGATTTTGCATCTAAATCTTAAAACGGACCTAACCTTTTTACTTAATTAATAATATGTCAGCAAAGCTTTTATTATTATAGGCGGGTTGCTTTCCTTCCCTGGATTTGGTGACTTTTATAAAATTTGTGTAATTGGGGCTTGTTTTGGGAATATTTTTCATTTGCAAGGTTCTTAATGAAAGTCTTATTCAGACATGGATATGTCGAGTACCAGTTCAATTATCATTACTTGTACTATTATCATTACTTGTACTCATTACTTTGTCAAGTACTTTTTCCAGTATTTGTTGGTACCTAATTACTCGAAAATACTTAAGTGTCAAAACTAATTAAAAAAGTAATTAAACTCAAAATTTAATTATTTTCTGGGAATTACAAGTATTTGATTTTTTTCCTTATACTTAAATTTATTAAGTACCAAAATCTAAGTAATACAGGTACTTGACAAAGTAATGCATATTAAGTAATGCTACTTACAACTGTACTTAAGTATCTATTTGCTTAGTATTATACAAGTAAGTATGCTGTTATTTAAATTTCTCTGAAAATTTGACCTTCCAATCGACTAGTTGAGCTTAAAGATTTATCTAGAACAATGAATCATATATATTTTCAAATTTATTTTATATATTTTAATTTCATTTCGTTAATTCAAATTATATTTTGGAACATTGCCAAAAAAATATTTAATTACCACCTGTTGAAAAAATTCTGATTTCTATATTATTTCAAATTAATCATATGGTATACAACATTTTAGACATAAATATCTAGGTTAAATATTAAGGTTAATACTTGTATACATACTGTGAAATAACACCTTAATAATTTTAACCCTATTAAAAATATTATTTCATAAAATACCATTTAATAAAAATGGTATTATATGGTCATAATAACATAATTTTCATATTATCATATACTGTAAAAAATTAATCGAGAACAAAGTGTAAAATACGATGATAAATAATAATTTTGTTCTCAATTTCATTATTTCTATGAAATGGTGTAGAATAAAACCCTGATATAATGGTATGTCCATTATTTTATTCAAATTAATTTCCTTTTGTGCTATTTCATGTATATATACTTCATGGTTTTATGAATGTTCTAAATGATATTTTTTTATAAATGGTTATTGTTTTTGGTATATATGAGTATATTAAGTGTATTTTATATAATATAGTATATGATGATGATTTATGCTATTTTTATATTAAATTAAATGAAGGATTCGGACAATCATTTTTCAATTGAATTAGTTTTAATAGTATAATTGTTGATTTAAATGAATGGATTTAAATATATGTATATATTTTCCTGTGAAATGAATTGAAAATTAATTATTAAAACGTTTTTATACAATTATTTAAAATTTATGTCAGTTGAAATTAATTCGAAAATTATAAATTAACAATTATTTCAGAATTTTTTAATTTATATTTTTTAACTTACAATCTGAAATTATTTTTTTATTATTCTATAGTATTTTTAAAATGCCGAAATACAGTAATTTTTATGGAATTTATAGAAAATAATAAAACAGTTCGTCTTTAGAATTTTTATTTTGAATTAAAAGATTTTACAATCTGTCAAAAATGTATACCAATATGCGCTATGTGTTGCATGACCTGTTATCTTTTATCGTTGTTGTAATACTGCAAATAACATAAAATTTTGGAATATTATTATCGCCTTCGACTTCTAAGGCCATTATAGATTCCCCCAAGGGTAGAACGGTAAATAAAAGTTACTTCTTCAGTAATGATCCTTTCATTTAAAAACTCTTTTGAGTTCTATGGGATATAAATCCTTTATAGATTGGTAATAATTTAAAAATAAAATACAATTATAGGTACTTTTCAAAAATTTCAAAAACACGACATTTAAAAACTGTTTAATCGTAAAAATTTTGTAAAGATCAACGTAATTCTGCAATTATTTGATTTTACTTTATTTTATTGCAACTGCAAAAGTCCTCTACAATTGTTAATTGCAAATCAAATGGAAAAGTCATAATTTTATGACCGTCAAATTGTTGATGCTTTAGAAAAGAGACTTACTCAACGGTCACAACATGTCGACGACACTTCAAATTGTCAAAAAAGAACAATTGTTTCATAAATCCACCGTTTATGCATTTTACCAGCATTTGTTTTTTTTAATTTCTTTTACAATTTGCAACTTCGCAGGAATTTCATTACTGTCACAGAAACGTCACCGTCGAGCAGATATAATTATAGCAAAGTTTGCATACCTTCAGGCGAACGTATGAATAACAAAGTTTGCATACTTTCAGGCGAAAATCTCTTCTGGTCAATGCCAAGTGAGTTATTTTTTGATTTTACTTAAGGTAGCTATGTTTGTTCAATTAGTTCATAAGATATACATAAGATATACTATAGTAAGGCATAGGGTATATGTATAATACCATATTTTGCAAAACTTAAGTCAATAATTTAATTTCAAGTTACATAATTCAACATTCTCTTTCAAGTCCATTAAAACTTATTTTTTAAAATTCAATTAAATTGTATTTAATCTTATACAATTTTAACACTTTGTTAAATTGTTTATTGAATTTATAAAAATAATATTTATTTTATTCCAAACTATTCAAAAAAATTCTGTACTTAGATTTTGCATAAATCCAACACTAAACTTTTATTTTTTAAAGTTAACTACAATTTAATGTAATCTAAAAAAATTTTAATGGAATTTATTTTTTAATTTAAAATTGAAAACTTTTTTATTTTTTAAAACAAAACAAAAACTATTATCTAAACAATTTATTCTTATTTTCAACATCATTTCGAGACCAAGATATTTCCTGGTTTTTTTCATGATTTTATTTCAAATAACTTTTAGTGATTATACCAGTAACAACAAAAGATACTTTAATGCAAATTAAAAACTATTCAGACTTAGAAAAGTTTTTATAAAAAAAAAAAACACTTGCATTGTTTGTAGAATTTTTTTTAGAAAATTTTTCTTTGAAATTTAAAATAATCTGTGAAATAAAAACAACTCTTTGGTTTTTTGCTGAGTGCAATGGTTTGTGGTTTGGTTGTATTTTTTTTTTTTTTTTAAATTTAACAAAATATTTGTAAAAAAAATGTTAAATCGGCATTTTTAATCCTTTCTGTATATTCTTTAGTTACAAATCGCAATAAAATTAAAACAAATTCGGAAGGAGTATAAACAGGAAGGGATAAAAAGCATGTATATTTCAAATATTTAAATGTAAATGTGACGTCAAATTTGGTAATCTCATTCAAATGTATGCTAGTAGAATGGAACAGAATTACAATGTACTAGCGACGCGATGGTTATATGTTAACCAATTTTCATTTTGACATTCAATTGTCAAAATAAAATTTTTAATAATTTTTAACTTTAAATTTTTTTGAAAAGAAATTTGAATATTAAACAAAGAAAGCCTTCTTTTAATTTAAAAAATTTAACCATCACTGTTTCCCTAGTTGTGAGTACCTTCAAATATGTAATAATATTCGTTATTTAAAGTGACGCGTAACTTGACAGATGAAATAGCGTATGAAATGACGCGAACCTTCTAACATCACTCGTAAAACTTAGAACATTGGGTCACATTGGGTAATAGTCAAAATATGTATATAGAATTCCTTAATTTTAATATTTGAAAATGACTTCAAATGTCATCTTCGTTTTTCGGAATTGTACCCAATAAGGAAAAATTTACAGAAAATGGAACAGAGATAAACCTTAAATAGTATTTTCTGGACTTTTTCAACACATATTAATATTTAAAGGTACCTACAAGAATATATAATAACATATTCCGTTCTTTTTTTATTCCCATTTTTTTAATGTGCTAAAAAATATCATTGAGTTTTTCAGGAAGCTGATGTCATTAAAGTTAATAACATGCACTTTTTAATAGAACAGAAGAAAATAAGAAACAACACGTTGTCATTTTATATTATTTTAAATAGAAATTTTCAAAATAATAATAAAAATAAAATAATATATTTAGAAAGTTCTTTGACATTTTTTTTTTTAGTATCATGTTTCTCGCCTTGTATCTTTTTTTAAGATGACATTCTTTTAAAACATTTCATGTTCCGTTTTTCTGTCAAAAAGCATTCCCCATATAAAAATTACAATTGTTTTTGTATTAAACCACACCATTTTTATTCACATTTAAAGTTTGAAATATTTTATATATTTCATATACAATAATGCTTGTTTTATACAAAAAAAAAAAAAAAAAAAATTGGTGTGGTGAAAAAAGCCTAAAGGAAAATTATACTTATATGAAAATTAAATTTTCTCATTTTGAAAGGTTATATTCATACAGATTTTCATTCAAAAGTTTTCCACATAAAATGTTGTAGTAAGGAAAATATGTAAACATGCATATAAGTTCAGATTTTTTATTATATTTTTGTTTTGAAATGAAATGTCATATGTTAAAATTATTGGTGTTGCCAGTTGTCTTATTAATGCAGTTAATTTACTTTATTATGTTTAGAATACAAATCATGTATACATTGAATTTTTTTTTTAGTCCTTTTTCACTTCTTTTAAGAGTATAGGGCATTCAACAAGCTTAGCTTCAGTTTCATTAATTATCATTTTAACTAAGTCGTTGATAACTCAGCTGTAGTAATTGTCTATAAGATTATAAATACACAAATGGTAAATTTTGGGCACTATCTATTTTCTTGCACAAGAGCTGTTTATGTATTGATTTATAATATCTTATATAATATTACGATATTGTACAATTTTTACGATATATTCTTTTATATATTAATATAAGATATTCCTTGCCCGAGGTTTTAAACTGAGACCTTTCGCTTGAAAATTTGACATCTTAACCATTAAACCATTGACAAAGTAACTGTCATTAACATACAAAAATGTAATTTAGTCAATTGTAGCTTTCTCTCATTATTATGAAAAATTTGTCAGTAACTTTAACTGTCAGCTATCTTTTCTAATTTTTTTCAATCCTTCAGATGTTCTTTTGATTCTTCGATACTAGAATATTCTAGAAAAAATTCTTAATTCTTTTCTTCATTTAATTCAAGATGAAATTAAACCTAAAAACGGAAAACCATTTTCATAATGTTATTTAAAAATATTTTCATATATGATGTAACATGTATAAAAGTTTTTCATTTTCCAGAAGACTAAATGCAAAGAAAATTGTTAAATAAACAAATTCAAGGTTTAAATTTTTGTTACAAGAATTTTGTAAAATTTTCAAACAAAATGGTTTCATATATGACATACACATTTTAATTATATAATCCTTTCTATGGAATAAATAGCAACAGATATACCAACATAATAAACATGTTTCCAATGAAAAAAATATTTCAGCTACTTTGTGATAAAAGTTAAAAAATTGCACGAAATGTTTATTTGAAACTAATTTGAGAAAAATGACTTTTAAATATGAGAAAATACTTGGGAGCGTAAGTCATGTGTAAATATTTTGAAATACAGTTTTTTTGAAACTTTTTTTTTAAAGTTATATTAGAATTAAAAGTTTATATGATAAATAAGAATTAGAAGTAGATCTACTATAAGGTAAGTTGAAATAAATCAAGCGAAAAACACTTGACATGATAAAAATATTAATTTGAGCGCGAAAATCGCTCGAATTTTGAGCGTATCGTGAAAGTAGCAGTTGACTTTTAATCGACAGATTATTCAAATAAAAGGTTATTGTAAAATGTATTCAACAACTTCTTTTGGCTTATTCGGTCATAAAATTGACGGTTGCGGCTTATTTTTTTGTTTATTTATAAAAATAAAAATTTGAGTGCGAAAATCGCTGGAATTTTGAGAGCATCGCAACACTTGTATATTTTTATCGGCTTATTCGGTTAAAAAATTTCCGATCGCGGCTACATTATTTGTTTTTATTTTTAAAAATAATAATTTAAGTGCGAAAATCGCTTGAATTTTTAGCGTATCGTGAAACTTGTCGCTGACTTTTGATCCGACAGATTATTAAAATTTAAGTTTATCGTAAAATGTATTCAAATACTTCTTTCGGCTTATTCGGTCACAAAATTGCCGGTCGCGGCTTTATTATTCGTTTATTTATAAAAATCATAATTTGAGTGTAAAAATCACTGGAATTCTGAGCTCATCGCGACACTAATATTCTATTAATCCGATAAATTATTAAAATAGAAGTTTATCGTAAAATGTATGCTAATATTTCTTTCAACTTTAAATTTAATTAAATTTACAATATTTTTGTATAAAATGACAATCTATGAACATTGTTAAGTTAAATAATAAATTTAATAAAATCATCGAATTTATTGTTATTAATTAAAATTCGTTTTAAGACAACCTAACATTTTACTTTACAACTACTAGACATTCTAGTAACATTTCTTAAATTAATTCGTCCCTTGTTTAGATTGATATTTAAATTCAAATTTAATATTGATTTCATTTGGCTATAATTCAATTGTAGATTTATTGCATATTTTTAAAAGGGTTTAACTTATGACTATCATTTATTTTGCTAAGAATTAGTGTTTTGTTCTAAAAGTATAAATAGTCATGTTTGTTCATGTTAATACCGTATAATGAAAAATTTTTATCGCTTTCACAGGTAAATTAAATGGAAAACTCATAATAGAAATAAGAAAATTCATTTGAAAAAAACTTTTCTATACAATTCATTAGTAATATATGGTATCATTATTGTTAATCAAATAAATTTAAGAATATTTATGGTATAATGATAAGGAATTGTTTTAGGTTTTAATAGGTTTTTATGTTTTTATTATTCTAATTTCTAATAAAATTACAGTGGAAACTTTATTTTCCATTAAAAACGAAAATTTATTCACACACACACTACAAAAGTCTAGAAAGTATTAAAAATTTATAACTAAAAAGTTAATAAATTTTGAATTTAAATAGTTTTTGTGTATACAAAAAACTTTTTTTTAAAGTCGATAGATAACCAATTTCTAAGCGATATGACAAAAGTCCCCCGGTGATTCGTAACTCAAAAATAAGCAAAAAGTGGTCTACATAAGTCCCCCTATGGGAAAATGAAACATAATCTCCAATTACAGCATTTTTAGGTGATATGACAAAAGTCCCCCGGTGGTTCGTGACTCAAAAAAAAGTAAAAAGCCTTCAATATAAGTTCTCCATAGGAAAATAAGACATAATTCCCAATTATATTTTAAAACATGCCGATAAATAACCCATTTTTAGGCGATATGAGGAAAGTCCTGGAATCAAAAGTCCCCCGTTAGTTCGTGACTCAAAAATAAGCAAAAAGTCGTCTATATAAAATCCTCTTTGGGGAAAATGAGACACAATACTTGATTCTATTGCGTGATTCTATTTTGGGGAGAATATTAAAGTTGGTTATAAAATCGAAATAAACAAGCGAATACAAAATTTGAGTTTTGGAAGAAGTGGTAATTCTCGATTTTCTATATCAATATACATATATATTTTTATAAATTTTAGAAATATTTAATTTTTTTGTTCTTCGGCGGATTTTTGACTCCGGAACTTTTGTCGTATCACCTTACTTTTACCCCTTTTTATGCATTATTATGGTTTATTTTGAACTGAATGCGGTTATTTCAGTGAAGTTTTTCCATGCCATTAATCGGTTTTAATTGTATACACATATTATAGCAAGAGCATAGTCTTGAGTTTAATTGTAAAGGGACCAGCTGTCCTTAAAGATAAAGTATATTTTTTTTTAAACTTAAGTTAATTACCTACTTTAAGTCTTATATTAAATAGTTTAAATATTAGCGAGTTTCTAAAAAATTTGTGTTTTTTATCTATCCCATAACTTATTAGTTAATAATTACTCGGTGCCTAGGTTGTATAGTTAAGCGGAGAATGAACTGGAAAATTTCTAAGCTCATAAAATCAATTTTAAATATCAACTAAAATATTGAATAAACTTCTAGGGAACTTTCAAACTTTCTTAAAATAGCATTAAAATAGTTCAATAGTCTCTTCTGTAGGGACTTCACGTAAAATTGTAAAATAAATTCCCTAAATAGGCTGGCTTCAAAATTCAATTTGTATGAATCATGCGATATAACTATCATATGACTATTTTATACTAAAATGTAGATACAAACTACTCTGCCGCGTGTTAATTTTTTGATCAGCTAAAGGACGTACCCCGATTTTTGGAACAAATTTAGTTAGATCTTCCTTTTTTATTAGACATGTGAAATTTTTAATTATTAACAATGCAGGTGACAATTTTTGCTTTCAGTGATCCCAGTATATTGACGCTTTAGTATGCTTCTCTATATTGGAACTTTAATTTAGAAGGATTTTACGATTCTTTTTGTTTCTGTAGATTAAAATGCTGTTATTAGTAAAAGAAGTATATATATGTATGTTCTTTCAAATTATTGCGTTATTTTTTAAAAATTTTAACAAAATCCACAATGAACCATTATATTACAAATTTGTTTTATTAAAATTTTTATATGTAATCATACTGTTAAAAGAGGACCGTGGTTCAAACAAAGGTCATTTTCTCAGTACTGCATAATACTTTTTAACAAAGGTTTGTTGTGGGTTATGACCCCAAACAAAAACAAACCAATAAATTTTTAAATAATTAAAATGCATTAAAAAAGTTTTACATCAAGGGTATAATTTAATTACACACATCAACAGCGCTTTTTGGAATTACATTAGTTGAAACAAAGATAATTTATAATTTTTAAAAAGTTTAATTAGAATTTTTTTGTTTTTACATCATTCCCACAAAAATTTTAGAGCATCCCACAAAAAGTACCCCATATGTATACAATCTGTACATTAGTTTTATTTTCTTCTGAACTCTTTCAGTTAAAATAATATTTTGAACGTAGGTGTTTCTTTGAAATTTATTAATTTTTTTTTAGATTTTTCTTGTTTTTCAAAAAAAATAAATCAGTTTTAAAATATTTTTCAGATAAAAAGATATAACATTTAAAAATAAAATCAAAACAAATTCTAAGAATTTTCCATAGGGGCGCCAGAAGATTATGTTTGCATACATATTCAATTTAATTTGTTTATTTCTTGGTTTTTATACCATATTTTTTTATTTATTGTGAATGAAAATGAGTTTTATTAATATTAGATGACATAAGCTTATCGGTTTTGATATATGGAAAAAATAACTTTTTCTTCTATGAATGGAATCGTTTTTAGTTTAAATTCGTGTAAAATCTTAATAATAAAGTTATTTTTGAATTATATTGATGAAAATATGATTGGAAGTTTGTAAAACTAAGATTTAGTAGTGATTTTTCCAATTTACAAGTTAGATTTTTATTTTAGAACAAACATTTTAAGTTTTGGGGCTTATTGAATAGCACAGATGTTTTATTTCAAGAAAATATTTAATATTTATTTTTGAGTACCGTTAAGTTCTACTTTAAAGTTTAATTTTTAAAATGGTTTATAAACCTCTGTGTATTTGCCTAGTAAAAATTTCTAGCCTATAAATATGCAATATAAGAAAAATGCGCCATTTTAAAATAAAATAGGGGTTCTTGAATTATAATATTGTTGGTTAAGCAAGTAATCACTCCTTATAAGTTTATAAACTATATTTTGTTTTTTTTTTTCCTTTAATAAAACTAAAAGAATTTTAATTAAAATTAGGATGCACTTGGCCATTATCTAAATTACCACTTTCATTTTCACTTATTAAATATAAATCTAAATTATTTCATTTTTATTTAGAATTTTTAACAATTCAAGTGACTTTTAATTGATACGAACTGAATTTGTTGATTAACTCTGTTTAAATTTATTACTTTGTAGTTAATTGAAAAGATTGTTTTTTAAAAAACTTTTTTTTTTAAAATTACTTAAAACTATAATAAAAAACTTTAAACAATTTTGATTTCTAATTTAATCTAAAACTAATGTTTAGCTTATTATTTCCAAAAATATTGGTAAATTAAAGTTATAAGTTGCGGGGTTTTTGAATTAATTATCATTTTTGAACAACTAATTGATTACTCGACTTCATAAGTTTATATATTTTTGTAATAAAAAATTTCATCCTAGAAATATGCAATCTTATAGAAATAACTATTAATTCAAGAAAAAGCACCAAATTAAAATATGTTCATATGAGAATAAGTTTGGGGTTCTTGAATTTTATTACACTTGATTAAATAATTGATTATTCGGCTTCATAATTATAAACTTATGAACTACTTTACATTTATCTAATAAAAAATTCAGCCTATAAATATGCAACCTAATAAATAGATATTATATCAAAAAAGGCGTCAAATTAAAATAAACCCTTATGAGAATAAGTTGGAGGTTCTTGTATTATATTATATTTTTGATTAAATAAGTGATTGTTCGGCTTAATGGGTAATATTTTTTGAAAACATTGTACGTTGGTTCTGAATCGATTCAATGGTTTCAAGGCGTCGTTTAAAATTCGAAAATTCAAAAATACTCATAGATTGCAACATTTAATTTAAATGTATAACAATTTGTTAGATCCAAATTCTTGTCATATTTTTTTAGAAAAGTTTATTTTTCAAAATAAATATTAACATTGGTTTTAAGATTAAATGAAACATTTTAAAAAAACATATTTACTGCATATTATAATTTAATGTTTCTAATACTTGTTAATAATTTATTTTGTAAGTCATTTATTTTGCTAAATTTCAATTTTTAATTTGTTTTATAAAATAATAATTTAGTTTTTTTCTGCTGTTAAAAAAATTGTAACTGGTTATTAAAAAAATGATCTCAACATTCTATAATATTATAAATTTAAATAAATTTATGATGCATATGTATTATTTTATTGTTATATTATACATTTTATCACATTATATAAATTGTAATTTAAAATTCCATTAGAAAGAAAATTTCATTTTTTTTTGTATAAAAATAAATTTTAATAAATTTTTTATGTCAAAAAGAATAACATTAAAAACTACATGCATTAAATTTATATTTTCTTTAAAAGGGTAATACACTTTTTCCCTATTCGTTTGTCCTGCAAGAAACAAACTTTTTTTAATATCAAGGATTTTAAGTGTACTACAACGTAGATTTATTGTGCCACTGCGGCTTTAATGCATTGGGATGATATTATTCCTTACTAATTAGAAAGTAAGTCAATTATATGTTAATAATTTTGTAAAAACTGGAGGTGGATTAGACATACACTGACAAACAAGATTGGTTCTGCAATTTAACCCTAAGACGAAGATAAAGAGGAGCCGATGTAGGAACAAAATTGAAGATCATCGCAATTTTATTAATTATTTTATTCCTAAACGTTTAAGTAGTATTTTGCAATTTAGCAATTTTTTTTAATATTTATTTTTGAAAAAATTCAGAGTAATAAACCAAACTTCTATTTTTTTAATATAATACCTTAGTTTAACTTAATAATCTAGAATTGAATCCTCAGACGAAGATAAGGAAGGAGCCGACGCAGCAACAAAATTGGTTAAAAAATAATTAACTTGGGATAAGATAAAGATCATCGCACAAAATCGAGAGGAAGAGAATAAAGACACAAAACCTTAGCTGTTTTAGATATTGTTAAAGTCTTGTGATCTATACGAGATTGACTAATTGATACATAGGATAAAAAATTATTGAAAAGCTTGTAATAAAAATGCACTCAATTCTAATCTTTGTTCTTGTCAGTTCCCTTCTAAAATATTTATTTAAATATCGTTGTTTTCTTGAGTATTATTTTGGGTGATATGATAAAAGTCCGGAAGTTAAAAGTCCCCGAGCAATTTGTGACCCAAAAAGTAAGTTAAAAGTCCTCGAGAAACTATAACAACCAATGATTGAACCAAAAGTACTCTAAAAAATGAGTCATAATTCCCCATTATATTTTAAAATATGTAATTAAAAGCAAATTAAGTCAAATTTTATTTCAATTTTGAAAAAATAGAGGAATAAGTATCCTCAGGGGACGTTTAACTCCAGGACTCTAGTCATATCGCTATCATTTTGTAGTGAAACCAATGGATTACATAATAATATAAGTTCTATTTTTATTTTCTTTTTTTTGGTACCAGCAACTTATTGTTATTGAGTGTAAAATGCATCTACGTCAAGTAATACTAATTCAAAAAAAATAATAAATCTGATATATTTGACTTTGATATTATATGATTTTATTTTCTTTTTTTTAAAGTTTAAATCATGCTGTGATTTGTGTTGTCGTAAAAATGACACGAAAAGTAATGTGTGCTTCTCAAAAATGAGAAAAAAATAAATGGGAAAAAAACTGAAAAAAGAATAATTACGATGTACAGTTATACCATCATCATATAACAATTTTAATGTCAACCACAAGCATAGTTAATATTAATATAATATACCAAAAACATTGAGTGTATCAAACCCACATCTAAATAATGTATATATATTCAATTCACATTAACATGGCTCTTTTTCACATTAATTTGTCTATTTTCAAATGAATTTGGTCGTTTTTCAAATTAAATTGATCTTTTTTTAAATTGAATCGATCTTTTTACAAATTAAATTGATCTTTTTTCAAATTAAATTGATCTTTTTTCAAATTGAATTGATATTTTTTCAAATTGAATTGATCATTTTTCAAATCAACTTGGTCATATTGGTCGCTCCTGTATTATGGAACCCAGGAGTGGAACTTACATGATTTAAAAAACATAGGCTAAATTCTGTAATAGAAGCTAAAAAAGGAAAAAATATTAAGAAAAGTCTCAAACAATGACAACTTAATTTTTGGGTGCTATTAACGGCTGGGTTTAAAAGTCGGATTTTATAAATTTTTAAGTTTCACTATGAAAACTTCCGTGAATACCTTCTTTCAAATATATTGATCCGACTACTGGATCTCGACTACTAGACTGGAGCTTTGGAGAAGGGGGAGATGGTCCGAAAGGGGTCGATTAGAAAAAGACCCTATTTAAAATGAAAATTTAGGACTATTTGTATTTGAAAAAATACCAAATTCATTGTAAAATTAAATTTCTCATGGGAAAAAAGGACCAAGTTCATATGGTAAGAGTATATAAAAAATCTTCAAATATAATTTTAAAATGGTGCTGATATGTTAACCATAAGCTATAAAAGAAAATAAAAGAAAGAAAACTTATGAACAATTTTTTTTATACCCTACACCTATAGAATAGGTAAAGGGGTATATTAACTTTGGTATGGTGTTTGTAACCACCTAAAGGAAGCGAGCTAGATATGGAAAAGTATATATATTTGTGATCAGCGTGACCGCCTTAGTCGATATAGCCATGTCCGTCCGTCCGTCCGTCCGTCCGTCCGTAGGCACGATAACTCAAAAAATAATGGAGCTATCTTGATGAAATTTTAACTGTAGGTTACTAGGACTGAAAGTACGGCGGGGATTGCATATGGGCGAAATCGGCCCATGGGTTCGGATTCTGGACCTTTTAATCGGTTTCAGGGCTAACGAACAAATATAAAAAATCACGATAACTCAACAACTAATGACGCTATCTTCATCAAATTTGTGCTGTAGGTTACTAGTAATGAAACTACTTAGGGAATTGCGTAAGGTCGGGATTGGACCATGGGTTCGGAACCTAGAACTTTTTGATCGAATTTAGGCCAAACGAGCATAATTCCGAAACCAATGAAGATAGAACCTCCAAATTTAGTATCAGGGTGTCCCTTCCTATTTCCTAAGTGGCTTGTGAATTTGGGTCCCATTGGAGTAGTGGGTCGGGGACCAGCCACACATTTCCGAAGACCTTAAAGCATATCTTTAAAATTAATAAAGATAACAACTTGAAAAAATGTAGAAGCTTCCAATTTGCCACAAGGGTGTTCTTTACTATCTCTTGCGTGTTCCCCTAATTTGGGATCAATTGGAGTGGTGGTTCTGTACCCCTCTCAGACCTCCCAAGTTTTAAAGGCTTATAATCGAAATTACTAAAAATAGTTACTTAAAATTAGGATAGACCGTTCAAATTGTGTGCAAGGGTTAACTAGTACTATAAGTACAGCGCGGACTATATAAGGGCGAAATCAGCCCAACGGTTCGGATTCCGGACCTTTTAGTCGATGTCAGGGCTAAGGAACATATATAAAAAATCACGATAACTCAACAACTAATGAGGCTATCTTCATGAAATTTGTGCTGTAGGTTATTTGCAGTGAAACTACGGCGGTGATTACGTACGGTGAGGATTGGACAATGGGTTCGGAACTTAGAACTTTTTGATCGAATTTAGGCCAAACGAGCATAATTCCGAAACCAATGAAGATAGAACCTCCAAATTTGGTATCAGAGTGTCCCTTCCTATTTCGTAAGTGTCTTTGAAATTTGGGCCCCATTGGAGTAGTGGATCGGGGACCAGCCACTCAGTTCTTAGGCCCTTAAAGCATATTTTCGAAATTAATAAAGATAGTAACTTGAAACAAATGTAGAAGCTTCCAATTTGCCACAAGGGTGTTCTTTACTATTTCTTGCGTGCCCCCCTAATTTGGGATCAATTGGAGTGGTGGTTCAGAACCTCTCTTAGACTCCCCAATGTGTAAAAGCTTATCATCGAAATTAATAAAACTAGTAACTTAAAATTAAGATAGAGCGTTCCAATTGTGTACAAGGGTTAACTAGTATTGAAAGTATGACGGGACTGCATATGGGCGAAATCGTACCATAATTTCGGGTCCTGGAACCCTTGAAAAGTTCAAGGACTAACAAACATATATCTTACAAACACCATAACTCAAAAAATAATGCCGGTATTTTGATGAAATTTAACAGTAGGTTACTAGTAATGAAAGTACCATGGGAATTGGTTGTGGTCGAGTTTAATTTCGAAGCCAAAGAATATATTTCCTATGTCCTATGTGTCTCCGAAATCTAGACTTAATTGTAGTGGTTCAGCTATGTTCAAAGGTACTTGCTGCATTTATGTAAAATTTATTTTTATATTTAAATGAATTATATGAAAAGGTGTAAATTTTTAATTGTATTTTAGAAATACATTTATTGCATATTTTGCGTTTATAAGCTTTTCTATTAGGTATATAAACTAACCATTTAAAATAATTGCAATTTTGAAAAATTTGGATTGTTAAATATATTATGCTTTGATTTTCTTTTTATCACAAAATTTAATAATTAGAATTTTTTCATTTTGTAATTGAATTGGAATAAATATATTTTTATTTATTTCAAGTTTGTGTGTTTTTTAATATTTTAAATAGATAAATTAGTAAGAATTTGTAGTATTTTTTAATAGATAGGGTAATTAGAAAATGTTTTTAGTATTATACAGTTAATTTGGTTAGCTATGTCTTACGATCAAATTAATAACAGCTTCTATGGTGTTAAAATGACTTATGGATATGTCATTAAATTTGAACCAAATAGGTGTAGGGTATTTCTAAGTCGGTTGCACCGACTGACTGTTTCTTTACTTGTTTTTTTACATTTCGATGATGCAACGACCACATGTGGCGGGACGAGTTTCGTAAAACTACTCTGCGACTTAAAAATGTTCTGTTTTTTATATTTGGCAGAGTTTGATATAAATTTTATGAATGTTATACTACTGCATTAAATCAGTGGGTATATATATATATTTAAATATATGTTTGAAAGTGTGTTTCTGATTTTAAAATAAAAATGATGTAATTATAAAAAATTATTAATTTTAATGTACCTAATTCTTTTTTTTCCAATATGAGAGAAAATTCTAGAAACAAAACATTCACTTTATTGGTTTCTGAAATTAATGTTTTTGGGGGTGGGATTGCTGTTGCTTTAAAATGTTTGCAATTGAAGATTTAAAATTTTAACATTTTTATTAAAAATTTTACAAAAAGTTCAATAAAAATGAATCTGCGATTTGTACTTGAGATTATTAAATTATATGTTTGGTATTAAATTATAATATAAATTAAATTGTTTTTAATAAATTATACGAATAATAGAACTTTTTTTTATAACATGCTTTCGTATGAAATTCTTTTGAAGGATACTGGGTTCGCAGGGATGTAATCAAAATTTAGATCATTAACTGCTTCCAGAGGAATCAGTAATATTTTTAAGTAATTTATACCCTATCTGTAATCTGACTCAGATTTAAACTCGGATTGTTTAAATTCAAAGTTTTAAACCTCAAAGATTTTAAGATTTATTAAGGTGATTCTTGTACTTTTTTTTTATATTCCTACTTAACTTCCATAAGATGCTTCGAACTTTTCAGTTATTGATACGAGCTATCTTTAAGTTGTAATCTGGACTGAACTTAAGTTCCTGATTCTTAGTCTTCTCGATAGATCAATGAAGTAGTTCCGCTGAGGAATTTCTTCAATTTTAGGGCTTTAAGAGTTAAACTTCTTCAAGAAGATGTAGAGACTTGGTATTATAGAAAATAGTTATTTCCGGAAATTAATTTCAAATAAAAATTAATATTTCTATAAATTTTTATGGAATATCTTCTTAAGGTAGCAATAACCTTCTAGGTACAAAATTTCTGAAAGTCCGGTAAAAATATGTATTAAAATGAACCAAAGTTCTACTGAATTGTTTTCAAAATCTGTTGTACAATTGGAAAGAACTTTTTAAGTCTGGAAATTAAAAGTACAAGCAATTAAGAACTTAATTACCAATTTAATAAACATTTTTTAAAGAACTTTTCTAAATGGATAAAGTATATAAAGTTTCCTTTAATTTTAAGAAAAACTGCTTTCCTCCTTTAAAAAAGGAAATTCTGAGAAAATTGTATAATCAATTATGCCATATTGAAATTGCACTCCTTTTAAAAATCCTTAATTTAATATTCTGCTTTATTTGAAAAATGATTTTGGCAGTTAAACATTATTAGGGTGGGGAAATTTAGTGTTATTAAGTGTTATACTAAATGATTGATTAATGATTTATGGATTATATTGTTTTTGATGGAATTATTGATTTTTATTGAAATATAATGTTTCCTACACAGTATTTTATGTGACAAAGTACATTTCTGTAATAGTTGAATTATTAAAAATAAAATAGTTGATTACTTCATGTTGAATGCATTAACAATGCAAGGGCGAAAAGGGTCAGAAAGAATTGCTTCAAATAAACAAATTTTGATATTTTGGGAGTTCAATTCATTGAGTTTATTGGTTTCACTGGAGCTTCGGCTCAGTTATAGCAACAGTTTTTTTGTAAAATTCTTCTACTGTATTTTGCTAGATTTTAATGAGATAGGTGTTTCCAAGTTTATCCTAAACTTCACTTCACTTCAAATAAAATATAAACTTTTTCAAAATTGAAATATAAAATGTTTTGTGGTTGTCAATATAATTATTTTTAACAAAAGTTTTTATTGTCTCCTGTTTTTTATATGAATGACTTTAAAATAGTTTTTTTTATCTTTAAAATTTTTCAATAATTTTTAAAACATTAATATTCAATTAAAGCCTTATATTGTAATTGAAATAAAAATAATGAGTCAGACAGACGCGATGCTGTGTGTATAAAAATGTTTTTCAATGAATTTTTAAATCTCATAATAATATTTCGTGTTGATACCGCCAAAATATATTGATTAAATTTAAAAATTTTATAAATTTATATAAAGTATCGGAGGATAATATCGGAAGACTTATACCTTTTATCAGAGAGTCAAGTTCGGCTACTTTGAATTTAATTGAAGCTTATAACAACTGGGTGAATATAAAAACTAAGTTGGTTATAAATTGTTCTGTAAAATAGAGGATTTCTAAAAACTTATGAAGGAAAATTCGGTGCTTCATGAATAAGTATAAGTATAAGCGAAAAAATATATTTAAAAGTAATTTGAAAATTTAAATTTGGGTTTTAAAGCATAAAACTGCTAGATTCATAATTTAATTCCGAAATTTGATGTAGTTAATGATGTACATATACATTGATTGCTTTTCACTAGAGTATTTGATTACAACGTTCTTATTAACTCCTTCTTCATATGTGTATGTGTTCGGTTCAAATTTTGTGATCGATTTTACATCCGGTTACCCGATGAATTAGGTACTAGAAATTTTATTCCGTTGCTCAGATCTGAATAACGATGCAATATTTTTATCCTTTGAAATGTTTTTATTTCCTTTAAAATATTCTGTATTTACAATTGCATATTTTTAGGATAAAGTGTTTCGAAAACATCTTTTTCAATTTTTCAAATTTTGCATAATTTTAGGATGAAATATTTAGAAATTGTGGTTTTTTGCTATTATCACATTTTAACTTTTGAAATAACTTTAAATTAAACAATGTGTGTGCAATATATTTAAATTATACATATATAATATTTCAACTTGAAATAATTTTAAAGTAATTAATAATTTAAAAATCTTAGATTGCATTATAATTTATAAATTATTAAATTTATATCAAAAATATTTTTTTAATTTATTGTGGTAAACTTTTAATAAACATTCCGCCCATATGAACTGTTATGAATATTATTTTTTAATATGTGCAATTGAAAGTGTTCATTAATTTAACACCATTTCCTTAAAAGCTTATGAAAATTAAAATTTTTATAATTATTGAAGCCAAATAAGTAGGTCGCTTTTATTTTGAAATTTCAAAAAATTTTCCATAAATCTCAGTAATATATTCAGAAATTTACAGATTTATGCAAAATCAGTAGGTGAAATTTATAGAATTTCAATTTTCAGAAACCCATTATGGTTCAAGATGCATTAAATTATGATAAATCATAACATAATGCATAAAATAATAATATATAATATTTTCAATCCTTTGAATTGTTAAAATTGTAAAGTGGCTAAAATTTATTGAAGCTTCTACCTTTTTGTGAAATATATACATATATAATTTCATTATTATTGCAAAAATTTTTTAGTACATTAATATCCAAATTACACTTAATTTATGACAAATTATGCTATATGTACAATATAATAAAATATATACATTTTGTTAATCCACAAACATACATACGTTTAATACAAAAGTATCTTTAGATAAAATATCTGTATACAACAAATGTATATATTATATATCAAAATTCAATTTTAGTTCATGGGTTTTAAAGTATTAAAGTACAAAAATTATAAAGAGAGTCTCCTTTGTTTGTTTTTTTTCTTCTTTTTAATGTCTCTAAGGAAATTTCCACGCATTTACAGTAAGTGAATTAAATTTTGAAGGATACAAATGAAAATGTATATAGAAACAAGGATATGTTTATTAAAGTACAAAGCATAGTATAACAGTTTATATATGCTGGTGCATAGTAGATAAATATGTTATATTATTTTGTATAAATCCTTCTATATAATATTCGTTTTAAGGTGGATGTAATAAAAGGTATATTCAGGCAATACCTTAGGGAAAAAAATTCCGTGTATAATATATTGTATAAACAGTCTCAAAATTTCGTTGGAATTTTTGTCAATTTTCGAATAAAGTCTAGAATCTCTTACTAAATATGTTTATATTTAAAAAAATTTTGGAATTTGTTCGCCTTTTTTTTAAATATTTGATATAATTCTTTAACTGATATAATAAATTTGTATATATATATTAATTTTAGAATGATTTAAAAATTAATAGATAGAACTGCAGCTTTGAACTATATTATAATATATCAAAGTCTTTTATACTTTTGTATTCCTTCGCCCGTTTATGACAAATTGAAGCCTTAAGATATTAAAATAGATAAAAGGAAAATATATTTAAAATTTCAATCAGTTATTTAAATTATTATAAAAAAAGTTTAATTTGGACGAATTAACAGGACTCATGTACTTTAAATCAGCTGTGTTACATTGCATTATTAACGGGTGCCTGTCTACCTGAAATCCACCTGCAATAGCAATTGAAAAATTGTTTATAGCAAATGTTAAGGCTTAAATTTTAATTTCAAATCTATCTATTTGATTTAAATGAAATTATTAAAAGGTCTTGTTTCATTTTAAAGATAATTTTCAATAGTAGCAGAGGTCCATTGACTGCTAAGATGAAATGTTACAATTTCATTCATAATATATGTTTAAAGAACATTTTAGAACAAATTTATAAAAATTTTATGAAATTGCATATTTTTCGGCGTTAATTATTTATTTTTTTAATTGTATTACGTCAATTTTTTAATTGATGAAAAATTAAAAAATTTTTTTATTTAGATGTTAATTTAAATGTCAAAGTAATTAATTGTAAACATCAAAATTCCAAGTGCAGAAAAGTAGGAATAAACCAATATTTTGGAATTCCAAATATTTTTATTTAGCTCAAATATAAAGGGGATCTGACTCATGTTTAAGATGACGACCTTTCAAGTGGAAAATCTCAGGTTCAAATCCTGGTCAGATAATTTATGAATTAAAAATTGTATCCTAATATAAAAAAAAGATTATATAAAAATTTCATGTATTCATAATGTTATAGAATATCTACAGTCGAGTAATCAACAGCGTAGTGAATGTAACTATTAAAAACTCAAGCCTATAGTATAAATGAATTGAGAAATGCCCTATACTCCATAAAAGTAGAGGAAAAGGAATTAAAAGAAAAATTCAAATTGTTCAGAATTATATAAATCTTTTGTATATATGTATATGTGTATAGAATACTCTTATATATATTAAAGAGTATTCACGAGTTGGTAAATGATAAAAACCCAATTTTTGCATAATTTTAGGGGCGTATAATATTTTTTAATAGAATTTTTGCATAATTCCAGGGAAAAACAACTTACAACCAAATATAATCTTAATCTTTAACCACTTAACTGCCATAGTAAGAAATTTATATAGTCATATAGCTTATTAAATAATTAGCGGGAAGTTAATGGCTTTAAAAAAATAAGTTAAATTTTAGCATAAGGTAACTTGCAATTAATTCATTGTCTGTACAATTTCGGGGAACTTGTTCTTTATATCTTCAAATGTTTACACATTCATTTTACAGATAAATATAGAATTTATAAAGAACCCTACAATGATTAGATTGAATCCTATAATAATTGAACCATTTAAAAATGCAATCGAATGAAAGTTGAACTGTGTAGTTAATATAAATCTTAAAGATTTTATGGTTTCTTCTTTTACTATAAATAAAAAAGGACTTTCTGTGAAATTTATGAAATTCTTATGATATTCTAAAAATATTTTGTAAGCCCTTACATTATTTTTAAATATAGTTATGCTTTATTAATAAAAAATATCAAATAAAATATAAACTTTTTCAAAATTGAAATATAAAATGTTTTGTGGTTGTCAATATAATTATTTTTAACAAAAGTTTTTATTGTCTCCTGTTTTTTATATGAATGACTTTAAAATAGTTTATATGCAATTTTTTATTCTGATTTGTTGTTATTCTTGAGCATTCCTACAATATAATTGATTGAAATGTTATGCTAAGGTTTCATTGCCTTATTACAAACTGAACCCTTACTAAATAATTAAAATTTTTAATATACTGTAGAATAAATGCAATAAAAATGCTTGTATTAAATTTTAATAGATTTGAAGGCTTCAATGCTAGATAAAAAGAAAATTAAGCACAATTACTTATTTCTTTATTTGATGTGTTCTTTAAATAAAATATGGTTCAATGGTTGTGATTGTTGAATTGAAACTAATAAATTTTTGAGATTCAGTTCAAATCTTATAATTAAAAAATCAAAAAAAGCTCTTAAGTGCTTTGAAATTCATTGCTAAGCGATGTAGGGATGCATAGCGTATTTTAATAGCTCTAATCAAGAAATCCATTTTAATTTAATCCCCAGCTTTGCCCCCAATTGTGTAATCAGTTTTAAATATAATGCAAAGTGGTTATGTTATCTTAGTGGAAATGTTTGTTTCCTTGAAGTGTATAAAGTTCATAACTTGTACTCCCTACATTTCAATTTACAAGTTATACAACATCTATTGAATATAAAATATAAAATTAATACTAAAAATTATCTTATTTTTATTTTCTTAAGAAGTTTAAAATAATTTTAAATTTATAATAAAAATAAGTATTAGATAAATAAGTATTCTGATACAGTTGATAGGATTTAATGGATTTTATTATATAATAAATAATATGATACAAATGGAGAAGTAATTTTTTATAATAAATTAAAATTATATGATTTTGTTAGAATTCCGAAGGATTTCGAAAGGATTTCTATTAAATTCAAGTGAAGGAGTTGGATTTAAGATATTCTAAAAATATAAATTAAATTTATTTTTAAAAATAAAATATTTTAAGATTGTAGGATTGTTTTAAGATTTAATTTGATTTAAAAATAAATAATTTGTTGAAATGTATTTATTTATAATTATTTATTTAAATTATTTTATTAAAATATATCGTAAATTTAATCAATATTAATGTATTTAAATAATTGAGTGTAATATTTAATTCTAGGGAAGTGTTAAAGTTATTTCTTAAAGCTATATATATGCTTTAATTAATTAAATTATTAGTTTTTACTTAAATTAGTAAGTTTTGGAAAATTTAAAAAGAAATTTAAGTTTAAATTTTATCCAACCCTTTACATTTACAAAACTGAATTTATAAAACTCTAAAAAGAATTGAAATGAATCTTACTGAAACAAGGATTGAATGGGTAATTAAGGACTTCAATCGAAGGACTGCCATACAAGTTCGAGTAGCTGCCATACAACTCCTTCCCTTATATTATACTACACCTAATAAAGTTGTATGTTTGAAATTTTGCCAAAAGTAATTAACCGGATGATTTAATGTATATTTTACGGTCATACGGGTATCCCAGAGTTGACACAGTCTACTCTACTACACTCTTCCTCGTTTTATAATAATTTTCATTTAAAATTAACATTTTAATTACTTTTCCTATATACCTACTGCTTTTAAACAAAAAATTATTTAAATCAAGATATTAAAAAATTTTCATTCATATGTAGGTTTATTATTTTTTTAATCCATAATTAATGTCTGTTAAATTTATATAAAAATTGTACCTATATTAATTCAAATATACATCTGTGGTGCACATATAAAATTTATTTTTACATAATTAAGGTCAAATTTTTAATATTAAATATTAAATAAAAAGCTGTAATAATTTAAAAAATTTTAAGTAATGGAATAATAAAATAGAGAATACATCATTTTACCAAGGACATGTTTTTTAATAAAAGATACGTTGTTCAAGAAATGTTAATTTAATTTTTGAATAAAAAATTCATCCTAAGGTTATGCAAAAATTGTATATTTTTGTCTCTGGCGTATAAGCGGTTTTAAAATGCGGGTATGATCCTTCAAGAGTTCTTAAATTTTATTTCATTTCAAAAATTTAAATATTTTATATCCAAAGATTATTTGATTTTAAATTGTAATCAAATTTTTTAAAATTACTAAAATTTTTCAAACAAATCTTTATTTGCAGGGCGTCAATGAACAAAATTTCGTTGAAGATTTAAAATATAACACAAGGGATCTTTATCTCCGGAAAAATGTTAAGAGATTTTTATCATTCATAATTTCTTGAACAGGGACATTGGTAGTATAAATTAGTGTTACCATAAAAGTTAAATAAATCCGACTTTATCAATTGATGTTGAAATCAATAATAGAAATTAAGGAACTGGGAAATTGCTTTAAAAGTTTTAAGTAATTCTGGTCAAGATTAGCATAACTGCTAAAACAGTTTTGGATCCATTGACTACCGATCAGTTTCCTTCATTTATTTTGTTTATGTACAGTAGAACCTAGACTTAAAGAGGAACAGAATAGGTTTGATAAATTTTTCATTATACGTTATATTTAAAAGACTATTAAGAGTTCGTACGTATATCAAAGCATAAAATTAATTAAAAAATAAATTACAAATTAACATCGACACCTTCTGGAAAAAAACAATCAATAAATTCTGAGAAATTAATGCTACTCTGAAATCCTACGCTTTACTTGTACAACCTACCGCCAATGCGTTTTTTTAATGATTTTCTTAAATAACTCTTTATGGGGTTAGTTGAAAAAATTATATAATAAACAATTAATATGTTGTTATATTATGTCACATACATGTATATCTACTACATAAATTTGTATGTATATGTATATTAAAAAAATTTTATTTAAATTAAAAATCAAACCATTATAATAAACCATTATTTTTTACATAAGAATTTATTCTCATAATAAATGATGTTCAATTAATTTTCTTTTTATTTAATAATGATTGACAGAGTGTATGATTTGTTGTGTACCATAATAAGACCATGTATGCTACATATAAAAATAATGATATGGTTAAAGGTCATGTTTTGCTATTAAAATAAAATTGAACAAAAAAGTATATTAAATATGTGAAAAGCAATTAATTTTATCTATTCTGGGATATGTTCAATTAATTGTAGATTTAAAAAGTGTATGTAGTAGTAGTAGATGACCGTACGCGTTTCCCTATAGTTGTTATTAATATTTCATATAATCTTGCCTTCAAACTTAAATCTTTGAGCGTAAAAACTTTTTAAACCTTAGCAGATTCTGTCACCAGTAGATGGACACATAATGGAACGTGCTTGCAACACTATTGAGTTTGCAAAACTATGTTAAGAACTTGACTTAATCAATTCTAGGATATGTCCAATTAATTGTGGATATCAAAAGTTTTTGTAGTAGATTACTGTGCGTCTTCCCCTATATTTGTTGTAAATACTTCATATAATCTTGCCTTCAAACTTAAATCTTCGAGCGTAAAAACTTTTTTAACCTTAGCGGATTCAGTCACCAGTAGAGGGAAACATGAGGGAACATGCTTTACTTGCAACACTATTGAGTTTGCAAAACTAGAATATGTCTAATTAAATAGACAGACCTAAAAAGTTTTTGTAGTAGTCGATTACCGTGCTTGTTCCCATATTGTTGTTGTAAATACTTCATATAATCTTACCTTCAAACTTAAATCCTTAAATCTTCGAGCGTAAAAACTTTTTAAATCTTAGCGGATTCTGTCACCAGTAGAGGGACACATAAGGGAACGTGCTTTACTTGCAACACTATTCAGTTTGCAAAACCATGTTAAGAACTTGACTTAATCGATTCTAGGATATGTCCAATTAATTGTAGATTTAAAAAGTGTATGTAGTAGTAATAGATGACCGTACGTGTTCCCCTATAGTTGTTGTAAATACTTCATATAATCTTACATTCAAACTTAAATCTTCAAGCGTAAAAACTTTTACACCTTAACGGATTCTCTCACCAGTAAAGGGACACCTGAGGGAACGAATTTTACTCGCAACACTACTGAGAGTGATATTAAATGAATCACTGGATTTGAAGAATGAAAAAGTGTTGTGATTATAAATTCTTAAAAATACGAGTATTTAAATTGAATATGTGTTATAAACAAAATATTAAGTTTGAAATATGCAAAAGTTTTTTGAATTCATGTTGTTGGAGTATTTTGAAGTGTTTCAAATAAGGTTAACTTTTATATTCATCTTATGTTATTATAAAAATGTGATTTTAATTTTTAATAGAATATAAAATTCAGATATAAAAAAAAAACCACTTCAATTTTTGCATAAATGCATCTTTTAAAATTTTATAACAGATATAAAAATATTTAAATAATTTAATCTGTTTTAGTCTCGTAATTTTCATTAATCATGAATTTAAATTAAACTTAATATAAAATTCTTTTAATATTAAATGTGATTTTAAAAATCTTAATTCAAATTTTAAAATCCTGAAAATGTCTGACTGAAATTTATGATACAGAAAGGCGAAATAGAATTGTAATTGTAAAAATTGTTTAATTTTATAATGGAACGGTGGATGGCACAGTGGTTAGATTTCCCACCTTCATGAGAAAGGTTCAGGTTCTAATCCCAGTGAAAGTGAAAAACTTTTATCTGGTTTTCAACTCAACTTAACTACCATTCGCCATTGAGTTTGGAACAATAATATAAGAATATAAATAAATATTAAATATAAACAATTAATTTAATTGAATATAAATCACAGATATAAAATACCATATAACTGTAATACAAAATTTTTACAAGTTTAGTCTATGATAGTGAACAGTTAGCATGTAGGTAGAGCTAAAAAATCCATTTCTAATTTAAAATTTTAATGTAAAATGAGTGCATCTAATCAGATTTCTAAGTAATTGATTATTATTTGGTATTTGATTTCGCTTTGAATTCGAAAATTGGGAACATATGGCATATGCCTTTATTTAATTTACTTGGTATTATCATTATAAATATCATTATATAATATATATCATTTTTTTTAGCTAATTACTAATTTAGAGTTTTTTTTAGCAAAGGGATCAAAGTGGTAAGCCTAATTAAATAAAAAGGTTTCAGATTTGACTACAAACTCATAGTTTTGATACTATGTTAGAGGTCCTTTTCATATTATGGAAGATATTTTAAAATTTTGAATGCAACAGTTTCCAAATTATGTATAAACCGTCGGTAACCCTAATTTTAATTTTAATATTTCTTTGATGTGAATTTAAGTTAATTTTTAGATTTGGTTTTTGTTACCTTCCTTTTGTTTTGTGATTTTTGTTGTTATGGAAGCCTTATTGGGTAAAAAATAATGACTAACCATTAATATTAATTACCATACTTAATATTTTTCAAATTTCTTTTTGTTCTATGGCCCCCATTATAACATAAAATAGTTTTTATAGTTTATTAACCTTTTTAAAAATTTTACAAATTGTAAACGTGTTCAATCCGAAAATAACTTTTTATTGTTTCCCCCAATTTCCCCAAATTTTATACTACCAAAAAAGTAAAATTCAATTAATTGATGGTATAAATGGTTATATAATGATTGTCATATAGAGTGTAATAATAAAATTTTTTTTCCAAATGATGGTAAATAAATTTCCAGGAGCCATAATAAATTGATTGGGTTTGAATGAAATTGAATGATCATTTGTTTATTTTTTCTATGAATAGAATATTAGAAATCCTTATCCTCATCACACATTTCAAAGCAAACAGATACAACATGGTATAAGGTAGTCTTGTCAGAATCAATCAAATAAAAAGGTTAGCAATTTATGGACTAAAAGAATTCACCCATAGGAATTTTCACTGAAATCCATATCAAATATGTTTTAACTGGAAGTTGGATAATATAATGTCGAATATGGGGTACTATGTAAAACTGTACTATGTTGTATCTATGTAAAAATGGTACTATGTTGTATCTATGTAATATTTTCATTTTGAAAGTTAAGATAACATTTAGGTAGATTTAAAGGAAGCTATTCTGATATTATGCCCCCTTATGGATTTTGGAATTTAGAACATATTTTGAAAACTAAAGTTTATATTATCGGAGATTACATTCTTAAAATTTTTATTAAATATATGCTGAGTTGATATTGCCTCAAAAGAATTTCGATTATGATTAAGTTTTATGACCATATTATGAACATGGTTTTTATTTTAGAATATTTCTTATAAAACTTGATAAAATTTTGAAGTCGCTATTTAGAACTTTGGGTTATAATTACCCAAAAGCGGTAAAGGAATCTTTTAAATTATATTAATTTGAACTTTTTTTTAACTTCACTACAAATTTTTATGTATTCATTGATGTTAAAAAGCGGAAGCTTACTAATTTTCCCATAAAATCTACTTCACGCGATAAAAATCCTGTGCAATATACTGTTTCTAAACGCTTTGCAATTGTATTGTAGGATAACTGGAAATAGTTGATCGCTGAATCTATTTCCGACTTATACTTATAGTCACAAAATAAAAAGTCAACCGCCTCTAAAAATTCATTAATGAATAATTGTAGTAAATTCGTCTAGTATTTAATAGTTTTTTTGTACGTATATTTAGTACTAAAATAGTTTTTAATTGTTAAAATGCAAATTGGCAACTTGGAATGACATTAATATCTTAAATATGAATATTTAATGCCAATAGACTTCAAATCATTACGAGATCGGTCGAGCGCGATCGATGTTATTGACTTCTCTGTTATATATCATAAATATTAATGCAATATTTTAAATTATATGTTTGAATACTATTATTATTAGATTATTCCAATAATATTTATTATATATATTTTTTGATATTATACCTTTATTATATTTGATCGTAAGCGGGGCTTGTAATGAAAATTAATTTTTTTTACCGAAATTCCCTCGATTTATTCTACAGGTACTTAACAATAACGGAACCAAGACCTCCAACTGGTTTAAGTATTTATTTATTTATTTGAATATTACGTATTACACTGAATTACACAATATTGGTAAAGCCCTAATTGCTTTGTGACAACATTGTTATAAATTTAAAATTTTTGCATACTTTTAGGATGTTTTTGAAATTAAATCAACATTTACCAAATATTTTCTTAAATTTCTACTTTAATATTAAGTCTATACCTCTGTCTTTTAATAAAAAAGTATAAGATCATATATGTCAAAAACTGCCAATGACGAAATCATTAATAATCCCCCATAGTTGCTAGCAATCATATCATTCTAGAACTTTCAAGTTTTCATTTTTAAATTGTCCAAAAAAAAAAAAAAAAAAAGGTTTCCAATAAAATTGTTACTGAACTATTCGACAGATTCTTTTTCATTTAAAATATAATTGAACTTTAGGCAAAATCCCAAAAAATTTAATAAAATGATATAATAAATATAAGAGGTTGCTTCCTTTTTCATAGCAATTTACCTTCAAGCAATAAAAAAGAAAAACCCAAAAAGAAAGATTTAATATGATATTTAAGAAAAACTCATTAGGAAGTAAGGAACACCTGTATATAGAAGGAGTTTAAATAATAATGTAGTAGTGAAATTCTCAGAATTTTAAGGTTTTTCTCGAAGTTTCAATTAGATATTCGAGGTCTGGGATTGTAGTTTTTTTTTGAAAATGTCATTTTGTTTTATTGGAACACAATTTGTAATTTTATCTATTTTCTATCTCTGTCTAATTATTTTTTTGAATTTTCCAAAAGGCATCGTTTTGTAAATAAATTCTGGATAAAACAAAAAGGTGGCAATTAAATAAATTAAGGTTGTTTTAAGTACATAATGTGAATTTTTAATTTGTATTTGCTTTCTTTATTGCGTTTTTGTGGTTTTTATTTATTTTAAATTGTATTAAGGATTTCTGGAGAAAAATTCTGAAGAAGGATTCGGGAGGAGATTCAGGAGACAGAATTTTAGAGAAGGATTTAAGAGAAGGATTTCAGAGAAGAATTTGACTTATAAAATCAAGCGAAAATAAATTAATATAATTGTGGTTTTCAAATTTGTTCTTTGAATACTAATTTTATACTCATTCATTTTTAAAATAAGTTTAAATTTTTATTTTGGTTCCGTATAGGCTTTAAAAGATAGAAGAGTAGAAGAGTGAGTATTGAATTTTAGTATTAAATAAATAAAAAAAAAAAATCTGTAAAAGATTGCGATTTAATTTTAAAAATCTATAAATTTAAAAGGATCAAAAGATTTGACCAAACAATTTCAATATTTGAAGATTTATTGCAAAGATACATTTGATATAAAATGTTGTAATTGTGTTTTTAGTGAATTGTTAATAAAAAGTATTGATTAATTCTTTGAATAAGGTATTAGAAGTTTTAAGTCAGCATTTTCTTCGATTTCTGTTATCTCTCTGTGTTTTATTCTAATTCCCTATACCCTTAATAATTTTTAAACTAAACAATTGAAGTGCGAACATTTAAATTGAAAATCATTCTAGAACTCATTAGCAATGCATTAAATGTAATTTCCAGATCCTATGAACCGTTAAAAATTATTCAATACTAAGACATAATCAAAGAATATTATCTTTATATCATCTAACATTAGAGATAATTTTTTTTAATTAAATTTAAACCATTAGCTGCCATAGGTTTTAGGTTTTTTAATGGCTATGACTTGCTGAATAATTGCATTCGGGGCAATTTTTTAAATTAGTCTTAACCCATTAGCTGCTATTGGTTTCAGATTTTTTAATAGCTATGACTTGCTGAATAATTGCGTTCGGGACAATTTTTTGAATAAGTTTTAACCCATTAACTGCCATAGGTTTTAATTTTATCGTGAATAATTTTGCTTCAATAATTGGTGGGCAGTTAATGGATTAAAACAAAAGGATTTGAGTTATTTTAAATCAGATAGTGGGTTATCTGAGTAGAACAAGGTATTTGAGTTTTCCAAGTATCTGCGTCACAGTGAAAAACAATTCAAATTTTAAATAAGATTTTAAATTTTGGACTTCTAAAGAATTTTGAAATCAAAAATGAAGAATCTTTTTAAACATTCACACAAATCATATTTCAAATTTATTATGCAAAGAAAAAAAAAAAAATTAAAAATGTTGTTTTTGAAATGTTTATGAAATTATTTTCCGGAAAATTTTAATTTTCCAAACTTTTTCATATTTTTTTGTTTATTATGAGTTTTAATTAAAAATGGAAAAAATAAAATTGTTTAGAAACAAAGAAAAACGACATTCTTAAACAAACATTTTTAATAAAACAAAACCAAGTTTTGTTTTTCCCCTTTGATAACGTATTCAAAGAATTTTTGATCCTTTGTAAAAAAAATAACAAAAATTTGTAATCCTTTATGAAAAAAATGAAAATCATTTTCCAGAATGGAAACTTTCTTCTCGTGTTCTTCAAAAAAAAAAAACACAAAAAAACTTCAAAATATTTAAAAGAATATCTGACGCACATTTGACGCAAAAATGGACGATTAATATTAATAATGAAAATAAATTGCTAATATGTTTATAATGTGATGTTTATAATGAGCTGCTGGTTCCTCTGAATTCTAATATAATAGATCCCCAAAGATGAAACTGTTGCTTTATTATGAAGAGATCTATAAATAGTATATCCTATAACAGCTGGTTAGGCGGTACAACGTTTAGAGTTCCGACTTACAATCAAGGAACTGCGGTAAAAAACCTAATAAACGTTTAAATAAATGACAAAAGAATAATTAGTATTTGAATATAACATAAATTTTTAAAATCAATTAATTAAACAAATAACTGAATATATTTAAGTTTATACTTATAACTCACAGTTGTATAAATATAAATACAAAATTAGGTAGCATAATATCTTTCATATTCATTGATCGCAGCTTTTGGTTTATATGAGGTTTTTTTTAATTTTGAGAGTTTCCCAAAGTTGATGGAAAGCATCGAAAGCCTCTCAGAATTACTGTACGTGAATCATCTGGCAAATGTGGCCCCTTTTTAATATCAAACTTGGAATGAACTTTAAATACATATGTATCGTTTGGTTTTTAGGGTCGGAATTGAGAAAGTAAAGTGGGGATAGGATTTGGGAATTAGTATTGAGTTGGATAAAGAAAACATTTTGAGGCATATCCTAAAGATGGGCAATAATATTTTTATTAAACTTTTTAGGATCGCGCACATATAAACTATCAACTTTGAGAAGGACATTAATACCAGAAATAATTCATTTTCTACTAGTGTCTAAATTTTAGAACTTCCAGTCTATTTGAAGTTTTTTTTTCTAACTATAATAAATTCTGAGTTTTTGACCTGAAATATTAGGAAATCTTTTGTGTGTTATTTGATTACTTTTTCTAATAAGGTGGCCAGGCTGTTCGAATTTATCGGGGATTTTATAAATTTTCCTAAATATTAATTATTAAATTCAGTGAAAGATTCCTAAGAGTTAAAACCGTTGTATACAACACTAGTAAAATTTTTATTTTCCAATGATTTTAATATACAATATCCTATTGTTTAGAGGCACAATTATTTATTTTACAATTTTTATTGAAATTGAAAACAAAGAAATTGAAATACAATTAAGGTAAGAATTTTTTTTTTTTTTTTTTTTATTAATTTCTTTTTCAAGAAAAAATAAATAAAAAAAAAAGTTTTTAACTATATTTTACATACTCGGTATACGTATAATTGTAAAATTGTATTAATTTATATGTACATATGTATACGTATATGTATACCTTTAAAATAAATAAATTTTGATTTTATATGTAGGTTTATATTTTAATTTAAAAAAAATAATGAAAAAATTTTTTTTGAGTCTTCTTAAATTTTGAGTGTTTGTTTTATATTGCTGAATTATATTAAAATGAGATAGCAGTGTAATGCAAACATTGATTTGTGATTTTCTTTCATTCCTTCACTGATTTGGTAAATCCAATTTCTAAGGTAATGCCTGTATCGATTTTTAAATAAATTTGATAAAAATTAAATTTGATCAGTTTAATTGAGATGCTTTTGTTTCGATTTTAATTTGGAAAAGACTTTGTAGACACTTAGACATAAAAGATCTGAAACAAACCTGTTTTTACCATAAAAGGAAGGAATGGAATGTACTCAAAATAGAAGAAAAGTAGTTTTGCAGAATAAAATCTTGTTTTAAGAAAATCTGGTTTTTAAAAAAGCACATTTTAGAAAATCTAAATCTCTTTTTTGGGAATCTCGTATTACAAAATCTCGGTTTTAAAGTTAAAATTATGGGTTGGGTCTGAAATCTCGTTTACACAAAATCTCGTTTAGAAAATCTCGTTTTCACAAAATCTCGTTTTAGAAAAATTTTGTTCTTAGAAAACCCCTTTTTTTTATATTCTGGAAAAAGCTGATAATTTTTGTTTTGTATTCAACTTAAAGAGATTTTCTTAAATGGCGAGATTTTTCAATAAAAAACTAGATTTTCTAAAAACGAAATTAAAAAAAAAAGATTTTCTAAACCGAGATTATGGAACGCGCCCCAGAATTATGAATATAATGAAACAGAGTTGGATTCAAATTTAGAATTAAGAACTTTTTCCGAAGTATAAAAAAAGAGATTTCCTAAAACGAGATTTTCAAAAAAAGAGATTTTCAAAAAAAGCGATTTTTTAAAAACTAGATTTTTTGAAATGAAATTTTCTGAAAACGGGATTTATTAAGACCCAATTCGTTTTGAAATATGAGTTACTTAATGAAACAGAGCACAAACACAATATCAAGCAGTTCTAGATTTCACTACATTTAGAATTACATCTTTAAATTCAACCGATCTTAGGATACAATCATATTTGATTTATTTGTTGAAATTTTTTCTTTTTACTGAAATTCGAAACTAGTCATAAGAGATAGGCATTCAAACCTATGTACCATCCAAAATTATATTATGCTGGGCACCAAGCTGTCAGTGCTGCATCTAAATAAAAACGTTATACATATAACATTTACCGCTCAGTTCGTACTGTGAATCATTGAATTATGGGAAATGATGATTACCCGAACTTATTAAATACGTACGCACACGTATACGTTGTTTCATTGTATGAAATTGTACAAATAATGTCGTCAAATTTTTTTCTTTTTTTATCAAATTATTATTATTATTATTACCATATCATTTAAATTACAGAAAATTACAAAAAAAAACTTTTGTAATATTTTTATATAATTATGACTTTTAAATTGCTTTTGCTTGTTATTGGATTTTTATTGAATGAGGTTTTTTTTTTTTTTTATTTAATAAAATATTGATAAATTAAAATTGTTATGTGAATATTTTTACAAATACAATTGTTAAAGTTAAAAAAAAATTCCGGAAATTTTTTGATTTAAAGAAATCAATTTTGTAATTACGAATATTTCAGTAATTGATTCAATGTAAATACAATTTGAATTTTTAATTGAGTTTAGTCCTTGATTCAATTCTATTTGTATTAAATTTTTTCACATGTTTTGATCCTTATAATAAAAAAAATAATAAGTATAACAATGAATCTTCGAAATCATAATTGGTTTTTTCTAGGCTAAATTTCCACGTGGAAGTTATAAAATTTAATTAGAATTTAAATATTTCAAAATTACAAATTATATTTTTAATTTGAAAAAATTTTGTAATAATATCAAAGTATAATTTTTTTAAAGCTTTCCTTTGCCTTAATTACAACATAACATGTAAGATAGATAACATATAAAGGTTCATTCAGATCAATCAATGTTGCAAAAAAAATTTTTTTTTAATTAATTTATATTATTTCATATTTTGTGTATTAAAATAAATTTTTTTTTGGTTTTTTTATCAAATTTTTCGCTAATTTCCTTATTTAGAACAAAATCTGAAAGTTTTTTCATTCTGTCGATATTTTTAATATGAACTTGTTGAATGTATAAGTAAATATTTTTAAATTTATTTATTTTTTTTTAATCTAATATTAATACAATAAATTGTAATAACATCAGTAAGATCCTCGCCTACAAAGGCTATTTTGGGCCTGCAACTGAAGAAAATACTCAACTAGAGAAAAAATAAAGGAAATTGCATACTTTTAGGATAAAGAGAATTTGTTTGAGCTCACAGTTTTTACATACAAGGACCATCGTGCAGAAAAATAAAATTCTCATTTAAAATAAGTTCCTCGGCTTTAAAGGCTATATTGGGTCGGTTTAGTAGTTTTTTAATTTACATTATTATTTACATTGTCTAATTAATGTAAACATTATCTATATATTTATATTTACAGTTCATTATTTAACAACTAAAAAATTTATTTATTTATTGTTTATTTTTAATCTAATATTACTATAATAAATTGTAATAACATCAGTAAGACCCTCGGCTACAAAGGACTTTTTTGGCCCTGCAACTAAAGAAAATACTCAACTAGGGAACAAATAATAAGCATTGCATACTTTTAGGCTGAAAATGAAAAGAGATTTTGTTTTAGTTTATAGTTCATACATACAAGAACAAACGTTCAGTAAAATAAAATGCTCATTTAAATCTATTACAGTTTTCAAAACTTTTAAACAAAATACAAAATACAAATTTTTTAGTTAATAAAAGTTTATAAATATCCTTAAATATGGATCTGAAATTAAGAGTTTATTTTTTGCAAGTAATCAAAAGATTAATTTTCTTAAAATCTATAGAATAACTTCTACTTTATTAAAGTACTTTGGAATGCTTAAGTAATATTATACATTTCCTCTTTATTCTTTCTATTTTATACAGATTGTACATTATATGACACAATATAATATGAGTTAAGCTTACTAGGTGTCAAAATGAAATAAGATTTTCAAGGAATCAGTTTATTTACAATTTCCTCAATGTTCAAAAGTTATTTTCAAAGAATAAAAAACGAATCTATTATTTTCTATATAAATTTACAATATCATTTAAAACAAGAGTATCTGATAGAAAATATCTTTAGTATTTTTAAGGGTATTCAATTATCACAAAAAAAAAAAAAGAAAAAATCTTTTATTCATTTAAAACTATCTATTAAATTTTTAAAAATTTTTTTTTAGAAAAGGATTCCTTTTTTTTTTTGTTTTTTAACTTTGAAATCATTCATTACCAGAACATATAGTGGGTGTATATGATACTGGATTCGATAATTATCGACAGTACATTATAATTTTTTGTTTTTGTTTTTTATTGTTTTTTTTTGAAATTATAAACCAAAAAAAAAGGAAATTTAAAAAAAAAAATTCTGTTCAAAAAATTATAAAAATCTTATACCGTAAATGCAATTACCGTATAATGATTTACTTGTTGTTAGGAGTTAGTTTAATATTAGAATTAATTATTAGATTATTCTGGCTTTGGGATTTTTATTGTAAAAATTTTAAAATAATTCGAACTTTTAATTTTGCCCAAATTTCAAATGTTAGAGCCAATAAATGCAAGTTCAAAGGATTTAATTGGATTTCAACGTACAAAAATGTGGTTTTCTAATTAGAATTTAGCACTATTCGATTGTTGAAATAGAACTAATTAATATAGAAGAATATATTATTGATGATATATATTTTTTGGCAAAATCTGACCGCTATCTCGGGTTCAACCTGCTCGGATCATATCTAATAAAACAATATAGTTTATATTACAATAATTTAATAATAAGTGCAAATGTCAAATTGACAAAGGATTAATATTTACTATTGTCTGCTACTACAAATAAATAAATAAATAAAATATTGAGAATTTTTCAGTAATTTTTCTGAAATTTATCTGGAGTATATTTCATTTTTCCATCTAATGGATAGACAATTTTATTTACCGTTATTTTTCATTTTTTATTTTTCAACCCAAATTATTATTAAAAAAATGAAAAAAAAAATATCTTAATTTCACAAAAAATTTTGATTCATTTATCATACTATTAGTCCACCCAGTTTTTTGATTCATCCACACAATATTTCCTCAAAATAAAAGCAATATTAAACCACAACCATAATTTTATTATTTAATTGTTTGTGAGTTTCAAAAAAAAAAAAGTAGGGACTTTATCTTCCATTATAATGTGCCTTACTTAATAATTTGAATTTAATGTATTAGGAAAGAAAGGAAATTCATACATATATGATTTTTATTAATTTATTTAAATCTCGAATAAAGATTCGTTTAAGATAAAACATATAGGACAAAAAATGTAAGACCTTTTACTGGAAATAATATTAATCTTTTATAATATGGCAGTATAAAAGGATTTAATGTCAAAAATTCTGTCATTTTTGTATGTTAAATTTCTAAATGTATAAAAAATAAAAAAAAAAAAAAAAATTCTATGAATGAAAATGTCATTATTGTGGTTTGTGTAGAGAATGGGTAATTTTTTCAAATAATCCCATATAATTTTACTTTTTTATCATAATTTTTATATGACAGGCAGTGCTGTCGCTTTGTATAAATATGTTTCAGGGCCCATAATTTTTAAAGTATGGTGTCTTTAACGTATCTTAAAGAAATAACACATGGTATTTGTATGTATTGTAAATCTACATACGTACATACAAAGTTAAATTTTGGATTTAGAAATATGTAAGCGACCATTAAACAAATACAAATTTAAAACAGCTTAGTATCCCAAATTGACTCTGAAATTTTTAATTATCTGACTTGGCTTAAAATTTTCTGTATTAACAGCACTGATGATAGGCTGAAAAATTGAGTTAAAAGTAATTTCAGATATGAGATATAGATTAAGATCAAGGCATATATTAATAATAATCATATATATGTATGTGAAAAGTTTGAATATGATCAGTAAGGAGTAAAATTTTTCGGGGTATTATTCTATTTTTCATTTTTTGTTTTTATTTTTGTTCAATTTATCTTTTTAATTCGATATTTTGAATAGACTGTGAAAAAAACAAAATCTTAAAAGTAAAATAGAGAAAAAAATCCCCCAAGTATAATGTTACATATGTTGTTGTTGTTGTTGTTTTGCTTTTGTCAGAAATTCTGTAAATGACATGCAATCATTTCATGTGGGATGTTCTGAAAAGAACTTTATTTTGTCTTTTTCTATATTTTGGCATTTTTTTTTTGACGTATTTAATATACTTCTATGTGTGTGTGTATGTGTAAGTCTTTAGGAATTTTCATAGCAATTTTTTGCTAGGTTCTTAGATGACTTTAAATTATAAATCTGAAGATATTTTTAATGTTTTTTTTTTTTTGAGTTAATATAAATAGAATGAGTAATGCAAGTTACTTAAAAATTTTTTTTGTAATTTAGATTTACAAAGAAAAAAAAATATGGTAGACACTTAGAAGATAAACATTTATAATGTGTGGTAAATAGAAAGCAAAATGTATTACTATGTATTTTACATTGAATTGAATTTAAGTGTTGTTGCGATGGTTTTGTTGTTAATGCAATATTATTTTGAAAGTACATAATATGTTTTAAGTAAATAAAATGTTAACTAAAGTAAAATGTTAATTTGACAGACACTAAAAGAAAAATACAACGCCCAAAAAGTATGTAATATTTTCTAGTCTCAAGTCTAAATGATTAGGATTTTATGCTGCACTTTATAAGTTGAATTTTCTGAATGGTTCAGTAAATAATGTGATATATTAATAGCTGAAATTATTTAAAAGTCTTTTGAAGAATATATTAAATAAACTGAAATGGAAATATTGGTGTTATATTTCATTATTAATAATATATAAAGAAATAAAAGAATGGTACGGTGTTGAAACGGTAAATGTGCATAAAGGATAATCCATTACTTTAGATATAAAATGTCATTATCTGTTATATTTTTTTTTTCTTGCCGGCACCTTTACGTGCTAAATGTTCATGTGATAAGCTAAACAGCTTTACTATATATGTGCATGTCGGAACAGAAGATCTATTTATAGAACTGATCAAATGAATTCCACATACAATTTAAACATGAGATAGTACTACGCCTTATAACATGTAGAAATATCTTAGATTTTCAATAAACGCAGTTCTATTTTGTTTATATTGTAATAATTTTGTATTTAAGTTATATGGTATTCTATACCTGTGAGTTGTATTATTTAATTGAATTATTTGTTTAAATTTTGTATTTGTTTATATTGTTATATTTATGTATTTTGTATTAAAGATATATAATTATTAATTATTAATTAAGCCATTAATTTGAACCCAAAGGCGAATGGTAGCTAAGTCGAGTTGAAAACCAGATAAAATTTTTTTCACTGGGATTCGAACCCGGGGCCTCTCACATGAAAGGTCGGCACTCTAACCACTGTGCCAACCTGTAATATGTATAAGTACACTATAAAATTACCATGCGGATAGAAAATGTCAAAAATTTTAAAATGATTCAAATGCGGTCTTAATGATACCTCTAATATTTACTACTTTAGAATCATTTGCAACGTTTTCATAGTTTTTAAAAAAACTTACATATTTCTATTTATTTAAATAAATATTGAAAAAATATATGAAATTATTTATTTTATTTGAAATACAGTTATTATGTTTGCTATTGACAGTTATTATATTTGCTTTTGACATAATTAAATACAAAATTACTAATTTGATTAATAAATGTCAGATTGAATATGGATCACTGAACATTGTAAATTGCGCCTTTATTTATGCAATTGTTAACGTCAACGTATTACGAATTACGGAATTATTAAAAAAATGTTTTGGCTTCAATAACAGATACTTGTTGTAATAATGTCAAATAAATAATATATGTCAATAACATTTTATCTGCGAAATGTTATTTCAAAAACAGATAGAAAATTTTTGTAAACCCACATATACGGGTAAAAGTCTACAGATATATAATTCTTGTCTGTTATTTAAAAAATAAATCTGGTTTTTATGAATCGATGTACAATGCACCTTTATTCAATAAGTATTTACTTCTCTTTCATGTTCTATTATTATTTTATTACACAAAGCGAAATTATCATATCTTTGATGTATGCCTTAATACGTTCAAGGTAAACTCGTGAAGCGTCGTTGTTCTTTTGCTAAATTTAAGCAAACTTATAAAACAAGTGTAGGACTTTTTTATTTTATTTTAGAATAACTTCAATTTTATTTCAATATTATAATGCAAATTATTATCATATAGGTTTATACAGTGTGAGTTTATTTCGGGTTTGAATATTTATAGGGTGTATCATTTGCCTATCTTTGTCACTAAGTTCTAATTGTACTGAATTTAAATTACCTACCTTCAATTAAATAATACCATTTTATTACCTACCTTAATTAATTACATCCCAAAAGGTTTTAAAAAAATATTAAATTTTATAAAATACATTTTTCTAAAGAATTTCAAATAAAATATTACATACCGAGGCTACTGAACTTAATCTATATAGACCTTAAGGACTGATTAAATTAAAACATAACCATAAATATATATTTTTTTTAAATTTAATAGAACATTTAATAGAACATAATAAAACATGGTCGTATACTTGTAACCACATAAATATTTATGTTGAAATTTTAATAAAACTATTTTCAAAAAAAAAAAACCAAAAAATATAAAGTTTGAAAAAAACTTTTTTTATTTTAACAATCTTGTAGTTTAATCACATATTTTGTTTTTAGATCTTTTTTTTTTTTACAAAAATAAACTTTGGACAAAGTTGTAACTTGTACATAAAAAAAAAAAAAAACAAAAAAAACAAACATTTTAAGATTTTCATAGAAAAAAAATAAAAAAAAAAGTTATCCTCTGACTTTTGTAAACTCTTTTTGACACTTAAAATGTCAAAAAAAAACAGAAAGCAAAAATATGAATCTCATGTGAATGAATTAATTTAGGTTACAAATGTTATATTTCATTTAAACATAATTCACAAGAATTCCCAAAATTCAAAAGTATTTTTTTTTTTTTTTAAGGAAATAAAAGATATAAATATAATTTTGGTCAAATTTTTGTCCTATTTTTGTTACGTTTGTATGTATGTGTGATATTAGGATATTATTTTTTAAGAAAATATTTATAGTATAGAATTGTATATAGAAATGGTCAAAATAAAATAAGATATAATTAATCTATTTATGTTATACTAAACATATCTGTTCGGCGTTGCAGGGGTTTTTACCCAACGTTAAAATTTTTTTTTTCAAAAAGGAATACAAGTAATGAAAAAATTAAGCCTTTTTAAAAAAGTTAAATTAAATAATGTTCCAGAATAATTTATGTACACCTTACACAACTACACGTTTTATACACCTTTTATACACCTTATTTAGGGGAGCTGTCGCTTCGTAACATGTGTGACTATAAAAAAAAGTTCTTCCATGAAATTATTTTTTTTGCAATACCTACCCTGTGTTAAAACTTCTTTTCTTAATTTTAAGCGCTATACAAGTTCTGTGTCGTTTTGAAAAGTCTAAAAAGTGTAGCTTTAATCGTTCTGCTTATAGAATTGTAAAACCAAAATATTGTTATGTTAAATTCGGATAAAAAACGAAAGTAATCGACATATTCTAGAGTTAGTTGAACTATCGAACGGGTGAACGGTTTATAGAATAGCACAAGCAAATACTGAGTTAATATAAACAACATTTTGATATCCGTACGAACGTAGGTTAAACGGTATACTAAATTTGACATTACGTTTGTGACGCACTAAAGGGTTATTTAGATATAGACTCAAAAGTATGGATCGTATTATTTTGCCAACCGGATTGTATAATGTCGATATTAAGCGAATGCTGGTATGTTACAGTTGACGCAGTCTATTTATTACTTTTCCTCGTTTACGGTAAATTATTTTTAAAAAATAAATCGCTTTTTAATGTTTTATAGATGTACTAATTAAAAACGCTAGCTACCATTAAAAGCGATTCGGCTGTCATCTTTACAGAGTGTATAATTTTACATTAACCTATTCAACATTTAAATTAAATTAAAATTTTTTTTTTACTGATTTAAATATTTTCAGAAAATCATATTACAAATATGCTAAATAAACACAGATAAATTTTAGATTCGGCTTACTCTAATTTACTATTAATTTAGAGAAATTTTATGAAACAACATCTTAGTTGTAAATGCGTTCCGTATGTAGACCATCATATTTTGTGACCATTTAAAATACAAGTTGTTTCAATAAATTTATATAAAATTTACATTAGATTGACATTATATATTTGAACTTTTCATCAGTATATGGATTTTATATTCGTATATAATTTATATTCGTATATAAATTACGAATGATTTGATCTCGAAGCATTTTAAACGTTCATAAAGTCAATCAATCTAGAATCGTTATATAGATTTTTATATTGTATTGGCATGTAATATTTAATTACATCCTTTAATATTGATTGCTATTTCTTGGAAACAACAAAATCATTATAAATTAATTTTATTATTGCGTTTAATTTTTGTATTTTTCATTTATCCGTAGATACGAAGTATTGCATTTCAAATTAAAAAAAAATTTTTTTGTTTGAATGAGCTCTTTTAAAATATTCAATAGGGTACAGAAGATATAAAGATTACAATCTTTATTTTTTTTTTTTTAATTTTTATTCATTTTACGTATCAAATTAAGAGAAACTTATCCACGTGCCAAACGTATCCTATTACCATTGATGATGACCTGTTTAGCTAAATAAATATATACCTTTATGAATATTTAAATAAATACATATATATATATATACCGTATACCAAATTATTATCTATATATATGTGAAATTTTTACTAAATATTTTATCAAATAAATAATTTTATATAATGCTTGGCAGTGATGTAAGATTTAAGATATTTCTAGTTATATGTAGGTTTATATTATCTTTAACGTAATAATTATGTTGGTGTTGTTGCTGTTGTTGTTGTTTTTGTTATTTCTAAGAAAGTCAAAAGAAAAGGACAGAAAAAAAAAACAACAATATTCTCTGTAAAAATTCATTCATAAAATACAACTTAAGGGTATACCTTAGGTAATAAAGCTGGTAAGATGGTTAAAATATATTATTATCTATAAATATATAGATTTATAAATTTCTATATGATACACTGAAGTAATAAATATTTTAGGGTTACCAGATGTTATAATTTTTTTTTTAATTTAATTATGTTTTAAAAGTTAACTGTTATATTCTATACAACATTCGTATGGTAATTGTATTTGGTATTCTCAAATGTTAAATACTACGGTTAAGTTGTCTTAATTATTTAAGTATACATACGTACGTTGTTCTTACGTAAATTTAGCCATTAATTTAATCAATGTATTGTTTTTTTAGCATTGGAATGCTCCATTACTTATGTTACCTCATCATTTGTCTTTTAATCCAATGTTGTAAAGTTAGAATACTTAAAAACTTGTTTTAGTCCAATATAAGAAAATGTATGTCTTTTAGTCTTAATCTAATTAAAATATTTATATTAACCAGCGGTTCTTAACCTTTTTACATTTGCGGCCCACTAAATATTTCAAAATGTTTGTGGCCCCATTTTTTTGATTTCGATAGCTGAATAGCTTCAACTAATTTATTCAATAACGGATCTGTCGCTGAACGATTGACATTTGATGATCCGTATGCTATCATCAAATGTCAATCGATTGTCTTTTTATAAGCTTCTTCCAATGGTTTAATCTAATTGAGTTATGACTTTCAACCAAATTGGCAATATCCAGTTGTTTTTAATTCAAGAATAAAACAACTTATCTGTATCTTAACCAGATTTACATACGACCTTTTACTTGATTTTGAACATCTTTTTTAATTTTGCGCCTTGCCTCTGCATTCTACTAAGGTTATTTGAATTAATATTATTGCTAATTGATAACCCCCATTTCAGATTGCTCTAGGTTTTTCAATTTTTCAACTATGTTACAAAAAATTACTAAAATTTCTGATTTTAGTACACCTGATCACCTTAAACAAATTAATACATAGAAATACAAACATCCAAACATATATTAATTCCATTTTTTTTTACTTTATATAATATTCTGTTTAAAATCAGATCCGTTACTTTGAAGTGTATCTGATATTCAACAGGTGAATAAGAATATAATTTCTGTTTTGTGTATATGTGCTATTTTATCTTCGTATATATGTATATTTTATTTGGTATTTGTAAACATTTCCATATACATACATTATGTCATGTTTTGTTATGTGTTATACAAAATCAACATAGAGTGGGGGGAAAAATATGTAAAACAAAAAAATAAAGTGCTGTTTAAAAATTTATGACCTCTTTAAATATTTTAGAAGATTCTTTTTCTTTTGTATATTATACATAGTTATTTTAAGATACTTAAACGTCATTTATTTTGTATGTATATGTTTATGTTATATAATTCAAAAAGCGCTCTTATAACTGTTATTTGATGTTTGATGCTAACAGAATAACTAATTAAACAAGATTTAAGACTTATTCAACATCGAATAAGGTTTCATATGGCATCCTTTTGTTATATTCTTGCTAGATATGGAGAGAGACTGTGCATATTTTGAAAATTCAGTTGAATTTCTTAAATAAATTTTCCTCAGATTTTATTTTATTACCTTATTCAAGTTGAGAAGCACTGATTTAAGTTAATTTTAGAAATCGAAAGAATCAGAATAAAATTTTTATAAAATTTTTTATGAGAGTATGTAAAGAAAACCCTGCAACAGAACTGGGTTCCTTTTTTGTTTAAATTTTATTTTTTTTACTTAGATGTTTGTCTTCCCTTAAGTTACGTTCATGTTTTTATATTCGTCAAATTTTAGTTATTTTTAGGTTATAAACTGATTAAAATCAAAGCTTATGTTTTTATTCATATGTATATGAGTTTTTTTTTAAATTTAATTGAAATTCGGTGCGAGGTCATTACTCCCAGGGTAATAAGTCCTTAAAGGGCCTTTAACTCAATTTAAAATATTTACGTGGGACATAAGTCCCTTTGGAAGTTTTCTTAATTTTGGAAAACGGGAACACCCTGATTTCGAATCCAACCACAAAATTTGTGCTAGTTATTTTGATATTCTTACCCGTCACTGATGTTATATAATTAAAATTAATATTTGTGTTAATTTACCTAATAACTCTTCATCTGAGACCTGTATTTAAGGAGTTATGACTCACCTTTCTGAGTGAAAACTCTAATAGTTATAAGTCCCCTAGAGAGTTATGGCTCATTGTTATGAATCTTAAGTCCCTTAGGGGTTTATGTCCAACTGTATGATTCATAAGTTCCTAAGGCAATTATACCTTGGGAGTTATGACTTTGAATCCTTCAAAATTTTAATGAATTGAATGTTGAAAGGAATTTTACGTACCTTTTATTCAATGACATTTCATACATTTTCAGTTTGAAGAGATTTAAATCGATTATAATAAGTCAGTTGGAAATTATTTCGATATTATTTTTATTTCTTATCGTTTTTTTTTTTTTTAGATGAATCATTTTTAGAAAAAGGTTGATTATTGCGTTCCGTATATTAAATTGGGTATTATTGCGTCCTATATTAAAATTGGGTATTAATCTTGATTATAAATATTTTGATGCTAAAAAATGAAAAGTATAAAGGTGTGCGCCTTAAATGTTCGATTTTATATCAAATTACTAGACTAGAAAAAATTTAAATATAGAATATTGTATTCTAAATATAAAATGGATATTTTTTTTGTGGAAAATAGAAGGTTTATGACATTATAAGCATTTATATAAGAAGAATTTAAGTCGTCATGAACTTTAAAGTGAGGTAAATTTTTAATAGAATTTTGTTAAAATTGTTAATTTGTTTTGGTAAGGTTAAGCTTTAATATTAGAAAGGTTATTATATTGTATTTTGTGGTCAGTTGAATTTTAAAATGTAAAGTTGGTACTCAAGATATGTATGGAGTTGTGAGACATATTTGTAGATATGTAGATATATACAAAATGAGTTAAAGATCGTTCTAATAAAATTCAGGCTGAATTGGAACATGAGAAATGGTACTTTAATAATATCTGTGAGTTATACTTTTAAATTAAATTATTTGTTTATTTTATTTTTGTATTTATTTGTAGTACCAGACAGTAAATGCTGCTTGATATTATAATAATCCTTTGCCAATTTGACATTTGAACTTCTTATTAAACTATTTTTGAATACACTATATTTTTACACTAGCCGAAATTTTTCGGTTTAAAAGCCGCCACTTCAACCACTGAGCTATCGGTCAGATTTGTTTATTTTAATATATAAAATCGTTGTCGCATATATTCGCTTCCATAATGCTTCAGAGCCACCGAATTAATTAGCACCATAATAGAAATAATAGAATTACATTGAATATGGACAGGTTTTTATCAGTCCTTCATGCGGTAGAGAGAAAGTTGTTAGATTAATCGAGCGTAGTAATTTGTTTTGATTTTTTTCAAAAAAAGTGACTTGAGTTAGCAAAATTTGTTTGTTTGACATTTGATTTTTATTTTTGATTTAAATTTTTTGTGAGTAGTTTGTATTCTTTTTAAAATTGAGTTATTTATTTTTGAAATGGAAAACTTAGAATTAAGGTAAATATAATTTACAAATGGCTGAAATGTAAAATTTATAAAATGAAAAATTTAAAACTATTTTCAATTTCAAATATTTGTTTCTTTAATTTATTTCTACGCTTTGACTTTTAATATGAAATGTCAAATATCCATAGTTGAATCAAGTTGAATCAAGTTGATTCAATTAATTGAAACTAATTCAAAATCAAAACAATTTTGTTGATTTACGCGACAGCACCTTATGGTTAACAGATTTGGTATTTGTTAACCTATTTCGGTATGATCTTTAATAAAAAATAGAATTATGTCTTATTATGTCATACGGGATTGTTGCTTAAACCAAAATTAAAGTCTGAATTAATATTTTCATAAAAAGCAATCGATTTAATCGAATATTTTTCGTAAATCCTTTGTAGTATAAAGTCATGGAACACAAGTTCTTAAAATATTTATGTTTTCTGACGCAATTATTTCCTTAAATTAATTTTTTTTAAAAAACTGGGTTTTTTTACATTAACGAGATCTAAATCCGGCCTTTCGAAATAAAGTCGAAGACTCAAACAACTGATAAAATAATATCGCTGTTGATCTTTAAATCATTTTAGAAATGTGTAAGTTAAAACCTACTTTAAATATTTAACTTTTCATTTAAAATTTTAAACAACTAAAAGTTATAATTCAATTTTAAAACCTGTGAGAACTCCCAATGTTTCAATACACGTTTCTTTAATAAGGACGAATTTTTCAAAAATAATTTTATTAGTCGGAAGTGTAAACATATTTTTAAATTATTGTTATAAATATGCAGGTATTCTAAAAATTTATTTTAATTCTTCAAATTAATAAAAAAATTTTCATATTCACAAGAGAATTTTAGAAAATTACAAAGCATGTAAAAATATTTTTACACACTTTTTATAATTTTAGTGTTTTTTTTTCAATTTTTATGCTGACTTTAAATTTTAATAGAGCACAACTTTTATACGTCTGATATTATTATTATGAAATATGTACTAAACACGTGTAACTAAAACTTACACTAAAGGTAAAGGTTGAATTTGTATATTTATTAGGCTTTTACATTTTGAAATAATTAGGAACATTTTTTCATGGTAAAAATTTTGAAAATTTTTGTGTTTTTAATTAATTTTTCATTTTTGCATTGTGTTTTTTTTTAACATTTTGCATACAAACATTTTTTACGCTCCCTTTATTATACAAAGATGAGTTATATCTATATACACTGTTTTTCATTGTATATTAAAAACGTTGTAAGGGCTAAGAGAGAGATTAGGGATTAGGAAGCATAAGAAATCGAAAGGATACAGTATTTGGGATGATAGGAAGAAACAGGGAACCCGGGATAAGGGAATCGAGAGTACAAGGGAATTGAGAGGGTAAGGGAATCAAAAGGATAAAGGAATCGAAAAAATAAGAGAATCAGAAGGATAAGGGAATCAGAAGAATAAGGGAATCGGAAATAAGGGAATAGGAAGGATAACAATATCGGAAGGATAGAAAAATTTTAAAATTATGTGCCAAGAATAATTTGATCATCTGATTGAGTTACCGCTTTTTTTACGAAATATATAGACAAGAGGAATGAGTTTTTCATTTAGAATATTCTGAATATGAACGAAACTCTAAATCATTCGAAAACAGTTTGTTAATTAGGAGTTTCCATCGTGTGCCCATGAGTGTTTGAACTAACCTATGAACCTGAAACAATCTGAATCCTGAACCTCAATTGAGGATTCGATTTTGGTACAGAATAAATGTCATTATCAACAAATTATCTATAGGAAAGTGATAAAGTGTGACGTAATTTAACTTGACATCTGCCCTAGGACATTCAAATTCCAAGTTTTTAATATTTATTTATTCGTAGGGGACTGTACATATGATAAGTGTGATAAGTGAAGAATTCAGCTTTTCCGTTTCAGGTTTGGCTGGTATATATTTTATATTATGATATAAACTCTTATTGATATAAATTAAAATTATATTTTTATTATGAAATATGATCGGATCCGGGTTAAAACATTTTTAATATAACTTAGTAACAGTTTGTCGGGCGATCCCATTATTCTTTGACCTCATATTTAGTTCGGAGAAGTACCATGACTAATTTGAACTAGGATCTTAAACGCTGGGTAGATGTAACTATATCTATTAAGGTACAGTAATGAAAATCCTACTTCAAATACTTCTACTTCTTTTTGGATAAAATTTAAAATTAGTGAAAATTGTTTCTTCCTTTATAGCAGATAAAAACTTTCAAAATATTTTAACAAATTACAACAACAACCCAAAAAAAAATAACGAAACTAATATCGAATAATTTATTTTCACCATTGTTATTTCGTACCTTTTTGTTTTGAAAACTACCATAAACAAGTGATGAAAAAAACCAAGGGTTTTTAAAAAAGTACATTTTCAAAATTATATTGTGTTAAAAACTCAGTTTATTTTTGGAAATATATACTGTGGGGGATATATTTACTATGGGGGATATATATACTATAGAAATATATACTAATAAGTGACTGCTTACTTGTAAAAATAGTAAATTTTTAATTTTTAAGTCCTAATAGCTCTTCAATGGGAAAGGTTACCAATTTTCTCAAGAATCTAATCTCACTCACCACCCCCTCCCTCCCTCCATTTTTTTAAGGTTCTAGGAATTAAACCAAAATTTGGAATTTAACTTAGAATTTTACTATCTAAGCAATAATGGATAAAACTGAGAGACACTTTCTTCAATTTAAAGAACCGCTTTTGAATTTAAGAAAAATCTTTAACATATGTTAAAATATAATGTTGGACCTTTAAATTTTGTATATTAATAGAAAAAAATTTGGACAGGTATTCAAGTTACAGGTGCTTAAAAAAAGCCAAATTTCAATTTCCGACCCCTTACAGCTCTTAAAAGGGGGGCGCAACAAAAAAATTTTCTTAACCGGCTCCTACTAATTTCTGAGGATCTACCATCTCCCAAAATTTCAAGTTTCTAGCTTGAGCCGTTCAGAAGTTATGTGGGGCCAAAAATTTTGCAAAAATTGAGTTTTGGATAACGGTAAATTTTAGTACCGATGGCAACCCAATGAATAAGTTTTTTAACAGTTTGTAAAGCTTATAAAAGCAGCTATCTTTCGACGTTTTCAGATTGAAAAAATACCTCATAGAACTTTTGTTATAACGTTTTAAATAATGGGTTTCTTCCAAATTTGAGGGGCTGTAGCTTCGTAATGGGTGGGGCTACAGAAAAAAATTCTTCTACGAAATTATTTTTTTTGTAATACCTACCCGTAGTTAAAATTTCTTCTCTCTATTTCAAACGGTGTAAAACTTTGTGTAAACATACGGACAGACAGACAGACAGACAAAGTTTAAAATTAAGAAAAACCTTTGACACTGGTTGAAACTTTCGTTTTGGAGCTTTCAATTTTGTATATAAATAAAAAAAAATATTGACAGGTGTTCAAGCTATAAGTGTTTAAAAGCTAAATTTATAGCAAAATTTAAGGTTTTGGACCCCTTACGGCTCCTAAACAGGGGGCGTAACAAAAAAAAATGTTTAACTGACTCCTACTTATTTCTAAGTATCTAGATTCTCCTAAAATTTCAAGTTTCTAGATTGAGCCGTTCAGAAGTTATGAAGAGCCAAAAATTTTGCAAAACTTAGTATTAGATAACGGTAAATTTTGATACCGAATGGTAACCCTATACATTTGGCTTTTAAAAGTACGTAAAGCTTATAAAATCAGCTGTCTTTTACCGTTTTCAGGTTGAAAATATACCTTATAGAACTCTTGTTATAACTATTTAAATATAGGGCTTTTTCCGACTTTGAGGGGCTGTAGCTCCGTAACGGGAGGGGTAATAGAAAAAAGTTTTAACATTAAATTATTTTTATTGCAATACCTACCCGTTGCTGATATTTTTTTGTCAATCGTACGTAAAAAGGGACGGACGGACGGACGGACGGACAGAGTGAAACTATATAGGTACATTTTTACAAAATTTTTTGAAAATGTACTAAAAACAGCGGAATCTCAATGGAATGCTTAACAAGCTTTGGTTTAGGAAAAACTTTTCCTTTCTTTGATGTTTTAATAAACTTTTATACGGTGTTTTTTTCCCCGATTTTTTTTTTCACCAGAATTCATATCAAAGAACAATTTTAGTTAAATAAAGTTTTCATTGTATATTGGTAGCTGCTTTTATTTTTAGACACGGGTATGTAAATTATGTAATATCTGCATATTACCTGCATAAATATGTGTATTTTTCTTTTTATTACAACTCATTATAAGGGTTAAATCAATGTTGAAGAATTTTAAGTAAAACGTGTAGTTAATTTTAAATATATTTTGAAATAGTTTCTTTTTTAAAAGTTTTCTTAGGGTTATAACTGTACTAATCAGTTTATTAGATCGGGACTTACACAAATGTATATTTAACCGTTAAGAGCACACGGTGTTTTATTTTTGGTACAATGCTTACTGTACTGTTACACTAATAAACCCTTTGATACCAGAGGTACATTTTGGAATTAGGGTGACACTGTTAAATTTGCCTTAGATATAATTTAAACATTAGATAGTACTTTTATAACTTGTAGAAATCTTTTAGACTATCAATAGTCTCAATTCTATTTGTTATATATTGTAATTATTTTATACTGGATTATTAGGTATTTCTATATCTGTGAGTTATATTATTTAATTAAATTATTTGCTTGTAATGTTTCTATTAATGTATTTTTTTATTGAAGATATATAATTATTAATTATAGGTTATGCCATTATTTTGAACCGAATGGTGAATTATAGCTAAGTCGATTTCCGAATTCTGGATCAGACTTGAATCCGGAAACCAGTCGCCGTCTTTCAAATATATGAATGGGTGGTTTTCTTACCACTGTGTCACTTAGTCACCTAGTCACCTGAATTTCTTTGAAAAGCAATGAATTAATGCAAAAATAACTTGAGGTGAAAGTAAGGACCTCAAAAAATCAAGTTAGATGATTAAGACAATTAGATTTAATAGCAGGAACTTGTTTACAAATTCTAAGTCTGTGGTTCACTTCTTATGTCAAACTACAACATATTAACATCATTAAAAAGCATTCGAAGAAACTGCTTTTATTTAGAAAAAAAATTATCAATTAACAGAAAAACATTATTCAGAGCTTATTGGACATTTCTACTAAGTTTGATGTCAATTGGATGTACGGTGTAGCTGATACTAACTTTCTATTTTTAGACAATAGATTAAATAATTTTTTATTTATATTCTTAAATTTTTTATTTTATCAAATACAACTGATATTGAAGGCATATTTTACTATATATTTTGTATATATTAATACGGATATATTTTATACGTTCTATTTAAATGCGGGTGGAACGTGCCAACATTTTATTTAACAGTTTCAATTTATTATAAAAAATATACTAAAAGTTTTACCAAAACTACAACTCAACTTCAATTCAACCAAATTTTTATGAATGAAAAAATTAAAAATGAGTTTTAGTTTTGTTTTAAAAAAAGTTTCGAAATTACTTTAGAATTTTAATTTCGAAACAATAAAGAATTTAAGGGGGTTGAAGCAAAAAAAAAAACTCACTGAATTAAAAGTATATTTCAATAAAAAAAATTCATCAAAAGATTTAAAATTTTTTTATATATAAATACATTTTAAAATCAAATAAAAACTCTTGATTTAACTCATTTTTGAATAGTTTCTCTATTCTGAAAGTTTTAATTAAATTCAATGATTCTTCTTCCTATATTTAAATAATTTAATTACTCTTAAGATTTTCCTCAAAATTATTTCAAATTACATTATAATACTTATAGATTTAAATTTTTTTAAGGTTTTTTAACAGTATCTATATTATTCCAAAAGAATAATAACAGTTTTCTATGGTTTCTAATGGTACTTTTTCAAAATTGACTTAAAATGTTGCATAACTTTAGGATGAGTAAAATGTTGATATTGATTTTTTTCAGTTTTACTGTTTTATGTTCTTGGTACATTATTAAGGAAATTTTTATAACTGTTATAAAGTGTTCGCAAAATCAAATTTTCTGACTTTTGATTAACATTGTGTGTATTTTATTACAAAGGCATTTTAATATCATTTTAAAAATAAAAGCAATTTAAAATAATGGAACCTTCGATATTTTTTTAATAAAATGCCAAGGTGATCTTCAGGGGAAAAATATTTATATAATTGATGAAAATAAAATTTTTTTTTTTAAATTTTATTTGGAATTGTTGAAAGATGTTAACAACGTTTGATGATTAAAGAGATCAATTTTATACGTCAATTGGTGATGATATGATATTAGAAAGTAGAATGTTGAAGTATTAATTCTTTCAAGGTTTTTCATTTGTAAATTGAATTTGTATGAGTTCGTAAGTCTTGATGTTGAGTATGACTGAAAAAAAATTATTAAATTGACGAAATTTTGAAGGTTTGTAAGTCGTTATTGGTATAAATATTGCAAGCAACAATGTATGTAGATTTAAGCTTAGCGGACTCCGGAATGAGTAATTAGCCATTAAACCTTAACTTTATTTTAGTATTTGTTTTAAAATTTTAAATAATATTTCATCAATTCTGGAATTTTATTATTTATTAAAATAAAAATATCTTTAAATTTGTTTTGTTATACAAAAATAAATATAATAGTAAAACATTTAATAAATTATTGAATAAATAGGTTTAAGTAAGAGTAAATAAGCCTTAAATATTTTTACTTAAAATCAAAGAAATTATTTCTAAAAAAAAAAAAGTCCAAAATTTTAAGATAAATAACTTCAAATGATACACATAAGAATTCTTAGAAAGTATTTGATTTCATATTAAGTTATTTTTCATAATAATGTTCCTATACTTAACATTGAATTGTACTTAAAAAAATTTTCTGATATATTTTCGCCTTCCTTATATTGTTAAAATTTTGCATAAATTTAGGAGGACAAAAATTTTGTTTTTATGCTGTTCTGTATTATTAAAAAAGCAATTGAAATTTATTTATAATTTGCAATAATTTACAGAAACCTTTTCGAAAATTGAAGAATCAAATAGTTCTAAAATTTAATTGATTAGTAATTTAAACTTTTTGATCAAAGAAGAACTTTTTAATTTGTAGTTTAATTTTTTTTTTGTAATTCACTCATAATTCATTTATAATTCTATAGTTGTGTCCTTCAAGAATTGAAATTGATCATATGTTGTTCAAATATACTTTTTTAGTCAATCAATCTTATACAGAAGATATTGAAAAAAAAAACAATAAATAAGTTGCATAACTTTCGAAAACCCAATTAACAATTTGGGGTTCAAAAAGAATTTGAATAAAACTTTTATTCAGACAAGTGTAAAGCTTGTTATTTAAATGAATAGAGCAATAGATGGATTATAAAAGTAGTTCTAATAAAATATGGATTAAGCTAAACAATATATTTTAAAATAAGCAAATATTTTATTATATATTTCTAACTTCTTTGTTTTTTTTTAAAATCTTTTAGTCTTCTCTCTATTAATTATGGGATAATACAACTGCAACTTAGTTTAATAACTTAATAAGTCTTTCTATTAATTCAACATTTTAACCTTATTTTTAAATTGTTTTATTAACCTTTCTTTACATAATTTTTAGTATTTTATTATCTGAATATCAAACCAATGAGATAGTTATTTTGGTAATGGCGGGGGCATAGGAAGCCTAGAGCAATAAGGCCTAATAGGATCAACACAATTAACTTTTTTTTTAAAACATAGGCTTCATTGCTTTAGGCTTTATTTCTCTTCCAAAAAGACTTTATTTCTCTTGAAATAAGACCTATTAGGCACTATAAACCTGTGTATTTTCATATTTATCTATGCGAGATACAATATTAGGAACAAATTTGGGTAAAAAATTAAAGTTGACGCTTTTTCCAGAGTATTTATGAATTCATGTATGTGAAACTTTGATTACAAAATCAGGATTACCCTTTTTTCATAATAGCCTTTCAAAACCTAAACCACCTAAATCAACCATCCAACTTAAAAAAACAGTATATTGACATTTCAAAAGTGTGTGTTAATTTTTGACAGTTAAATATTATTTCAAGTCATAAACGTATTTTATTGGATCATATACAAATTTTTATAATGTATATATATAAATAAAATCCAATTTTCTTAGGAATCAACTCTTTAATTACCTAAATATCCAAAATCCCTTTTCCGAATAGTTCTGTATCGCGACTAACTAAAAATTTGCCAAAAAATTGTTACATGGGTAATGCATTATAATTCAACTACGTTCTAAAAATTAATGGTTCTTTTCAATTAACTTATACAAACAAATATATGTCCACATGTGCTCCATGTATTCCCATGAACACAAAAAAAATGTAAAAAAACTCATGGGTAACCAGTTTAAAAAAAAAAAAAAAATCCATTCAAATTCTAATAGTTGTCATCATTTTTGAAATGTGATGAAAAAACGTGTAGAATATTCTTAAAATGATGAGGCATCACTTCTATTTGATATTAAATGAATATATGGTCACTAAAGAATTGAATGTTATTGGATTTACTGGGTCTGGGATAATACCAGAAATACAATTACTGATAGATTGTGATGGACTTGCACTAAAATTTTGATGTAATCGGTTTTAAATTTATTTTTTTTTGAAATTTTATTTTATAGTTAATGGTGGAAAATGTCATGTCATGCCAGAAGGTTCTAATGTTATTTATTTTATTATTAAAGAATTGTTTTTTAGTTTTTTAAGTAATGGAAGGTTAAATGTGAAATAGGAGTGAAGAATGAAAATGAATTGATAATTAGAGTTAAATTGTTTAAGGGTTAATAATCATAAAAAAATTTAAGTGAGAGAAGCTCTTCAAGGCATACAAAAAAGCACAATCTGAATGGGGTTTTTTTTTAATAATTTTTTTGAATTCATTTTATTAGGAAAATTTGGAAAATTTTGGAATTATTAGATTAGAATATTACGACAGACCATTGGATTGTAGCAAATTGTTGCAGAAATGTTTCTTTGAATCAAGAACAGGAAAAACGAATATAAGCCTTTCTTTTAATTAGTTTCCATTCTTCTATTGAAGGGAATTATTCTTATTTACTTTTCAATCATTTGACAATATGTCTTAAATTTTACATCAGTTAAATGATTAACTTTTTTAAGGGCCAAAAACAGTCGGTTTGAAATGAAATAAATCCCCGGGGTATGGTTTCTCAAAAATTCGGAGTTTTAATTGTAAGAGATAAAACACCCCAGAGTCAATTTTGAAAATGCGTTTTGCATAATGCAAGGTTATAAATTAGGAAAATTTTTAGGATTCAGAGTATTCCAATTTTCCAGATTATTGGGATATATATGGGTAGGTGAGTTTTTGAATTAGAAGAGATTTTAAAGTTGTATTCAAAACTGGATATGAGAATAATTTACCCTCTGTTTGAATTCAGTTCTAAAATATCTTCAGAATGTCATCTACAAATTGGAATTAACACTGAATGGGGCTTTATTTCTTAAGAAATAAAAATTATATGGTAACAGAAATAACACCCGATGTTTACTTTATTTCTCAAGAAGTCGAAGATTAAATTGGTAGAGAAAAAGATCCTGGGGACTTAATTTCTTAATTGCTATTGAAAATAACACCGAATTTATTTTTATAAAATTCCTAGCTAAATTTAATTGGAATTTCTGCCAAAGTATTACTTATCGTTTTTAAGTAATTTATTCAAATTGTTAGGACAATTATAAAGTGGTACAATAATTTTTATGAGTATATAACTTCTAATTAAATTAAAAATTAATTAAAACTCCTAAAAAATTTCTACAAAAATTCTATACTTTTATTTAACATATGATTTACAAATTGTTCCGAATTTCTTTGTAATTTCCTTAAAAATTTTAATCAAAAGAACAAACTTTTTACTACAAATTCAGAATAAATTATAAATTTTAATTATGGTAATAAAAGTTATCAAAGTAACTTACATTAGAAATAGGTTATACTGTTGTAAATTTCCTCCAAAAATATAGACTTTAATTTAAAAACGACTTTTACTGTATATAATATCGTGTAATTAAGAACTTCCATATTTATTTTTAATAAAAATTTTTACCTTGAATTAAAATATCAAATTTTTATAATCTGGTTGTAATTTTATATACTTTCAAAAGTTAAGTTTCGTATTTTGGGAAGATTTTAAATATTTTAACAATTTGGTATTTTTGATACAATATTAAAAGGTTGCCATTTTATTAAAAAATTATAAATGGACACTTTGGAAATTTTAGTTTTGATCAAAAAATCCTGAATTTTTGCAAAGTGTACATTAATGTACTACAATTTAAATATGAATTAAAAGGAAAGATGCTGCACTTAGATTTGATTTAGGTGCAATTGAGGTCTCACATGCTACTTTTTAATTAACAGATGAATGGCACAGTGGTTAACCTTTACCGAACTTTCATTCGAGGAGCCGTGATTCTTACTACGTAGATTCTCCTCAGTCTACCCAGTAAATGTAATACATTTTTTATTTAACGATCTATTAAATTCACCTTTAGGTTGAAATTAATATTTAATAACCAATAATTAATAAGTCTATAATTAATAAGATTTAATCTAAAATTAAAAAATACTTTAATATAACAATAAAAACAAATAATTTAATTGATTGATATAAGTCGCAGACTAAGAAATATCTTTTAATTCAAATATAAAATTTTTATAATATAAGAGATAGGATTGCATGTAGCAGATCTTTACAATACCGAGTAAAATGGTACTTAAGTACAGTTGTGAGTACCATTAGCTGATACACAATAAATTGTCAATTACCAGAAACAGATTTCGATACTTAAAAAATTGAATTATAATTAAAAGAATCAAGTAAAAATACTTTTAATTTCTAGAAAGTAATTAAATTTTGAGTTTAATTACTTTTGTAATTATATTTTTTGATACTTAACTATTTTCTAGTAATTAAGTACCAAGAAATACTTAAGGATCAAGAAGTAAATTATTTTCCAAATGTACCAGTATTTTGCAAATATTTTCATTAATAAAATCCAATTCTACAATGGTACTGGTAATTGTACTTGTACTTGAAATATACAGTTCTGATATCTGGTGAAATTCTAAGACGTTCTACATGTTATAAAGTAATTGGATGTAGAATTTATTAAGATTAAAAATAATAATTAGAATATAATATTATGTCCTATGTGTTCCAAAATGTATATACAGGGTGTCCGGGACTCAAGTACGCGCGCTGCACTCAGTGATTGGGGGCATTAAAACAAACAAAAAATTGTAGTGGAGGGGGGTCTATTGTGGACCTCTTTCGAGATATGAGGGATTAAAGATTTAAGGAGACTTTTCATAAAAAATCAATAACTTTTGAACAGCTTACTGTAGAGAGATAAAAAAAAATCTATTTTGCAGAGTAAGTTGTCAGCTTTAATTTTTGTGTACTAATAATCCCCATATACCTAACAGTTACAAAGATATGAAGGTTCAAAATGATTTAAAATTTCTTATAAAATATTAATGAAAAAATAAATAGATAAAAAAAAATTTCATAATTTTTCTGTTTGAACCGATTGAAAATAACACACTTTTCTATTCTTCATATCAAAAATGGTTAGAGATAGAGAAAAAGTTATTATGTACTAATTATAGGGCTTGAAAAGCTGTCTTGAAATATGCTATAAAAAGTACCCAAAATACAGTGTGTTTCAAAAGAAAATAGAGTTTGAAACATAATTTTTTCATTTTAAATCATTTTGAACCTTCATAACTTTGTAACTGTTGGGTATATGGGGATCATTAGTACACAAAAATTAAAGCTGACAACTTACTCTACAAAATAGATTTTTTTTTATCTCTCTACAGGAAGCTGTTCAAAAGTTATTGATTTTTTTATGAAAAGTCTCCTTAAATCTTTAATCCCTCATATCTCGAAAAGGGTCCACAATAGACCCCCCCCCCCTCCGGTACAATTTTTTGTTTGTTTTAATGCCCCCAATCACTGAGTGCAGTGCGCGTACTTGGGTCCCGGACACCCTGTATATATATACGAATGATCTAACAGTTTTTAACTAAAAACATTGTTTCAGGCGCTCGGACTTTAATTTAATGAAACTTTTATTCAAATAAAGAGTAATTTTTCAAATAATAAAGTAAACGATCACAATACAAATTTTTATTTTATTAAAATTCGATATTTCAGTGTTTTAACTTTAAAAGAAAGTTCTCATTCATCTGGCAAGCCTTTGCATTCTAAAAATGAAAAATTTAGGTATTAAATTTCAAATAAATTTAACTTATTAAATTTTTATTTATAAAAAATTATAATTCTTAAATATTATATTTTTCTAAAAATATTTTATTACAAGAATATCGGGAAATCAACTCGGATTTATAGATTAGAAATTTTTATGTAGCCCAAATCATAGGATGATATTGATTCAATTAAAACTCAGTGTTTCTCAAGTTCAAAAGATTTTTTGAATTGAATTAAGAATTTAAAATTACTAAGGTAAATACTAGGTATGAAAGGACCTGCATCCCTAAACCATTTTACCATGATATCAATTCAAAGAAAGTATAAATTGAAATAATTCTTGGCTTCAATATAAAAATCGTATTGATTTACTTCAATTGATTTAATTGCTTTCACAAGTATATTACTTTGATTATTTTTTTGCTTAGACTTTGTTTTTTAAAGACAAAAATTAAACAAAGATTAAATATATAAATTAAATTTTTTATAATAATTTTTAATTAATTTGAAATTTGATAAGAAATTACATCACTGCGTGTTCTTCAGTTTAAAAAAAATCTATTTCACTTCCTATTTATTATTAAAAATTGATAATAATTGTTTACTTATAATGCAATAATTGATTCTAGAAAATAATTTGGGATTTTAATTAATAAAACGTATAATAATTTAAAAAAATATCTGATTAGTACTAATAGTATTATTGAAATATTTAAAATTTTTGCGTCATTTTAATTTTACCCCATTTTATTTTGGAAAATCATTCGTGTATAATTATTTCTTAAAAATGAGTCATGGGATTTTTTAGACATTTTAAAAATTATAAAAACTATTTATTTGTAGTTCAAACGTTTATAACATTGTCTAGATATAAGTTTTTTTTTGTTTTTTTTGATTATTGAGATGGAAATTTTGAAAGGCAGTAAGGAAAGTCAAACCTCGTTGGCAATGTGAGGCTTCTATTCACTTAAACCAATTTTTCCGCATTCTGAATATTGTGGGGAACATCATGAGGATTGAGGCAAGGAAAGTCAAACCTCCTTGATAATTCTTCTATTCATTTAAACCTCTTTTTTCGCACCCTGAATACTGTAGAAAATATCCCGAGAATCGGGAGTGTAGATGCTATGAATAGAAATATGCAAAATATAACTTTTGCAGAATTCCAAATTTTTTATGTTGCCATAGTTACCATTCCAATATTTTACAGTTACCATTCCTTATACTACCTTAGACTTTCGTACCGTGTCTTTTAAATCTATAGAAGCAAACTTTCTATGATTCATCTGCCATTGTTAGTGACTTCAGAACTGTCCCTGGTTTGTATACTCTAGAACTTCTCATTACCTTAGTTTCATAAAATAAAAAAACTGAAAGAATATAATGAATAGATTCCTGAATAAATTCCTCTAGTTGTGCTGGACAAAATTATTTGTAAAAAATTTCTAAAACATTTAAATTTAACTCATTATCAAATCAATTCATACTAAATAGCATTCCATACATTCTGATTACAGATAACAAAATACCATTTATACAGACATCGAACTATTTTAATATTATTGTCTCTATTATCTTTTACAATTAATTTAAATTTTTTTTTTTTTTTTTGAATTCCATTGAATAAAGTGTGAGATAAAATTTAAGAATTTCTGTATAAAAAAATGAACAAATGAAAGTTGTGAAAGTTGCCTATTTGACTTTTACTTCAAAATACATGGAAGTTATTTATCTGGTTCTTTTTAAATTTTTTTTTCGTTTTTATACCGGTTTTATACTCTAGATAAAAATACCTGTAATGTAATGATTACAAATGGTACTTAATTACCGAAATAAGCACAATTACTTGGTACTTTCTAAATACCAAATTAAACAGATGTTGTAAAGATACTTTGAAAATTCAGTTACCAGTTAAGAATTAAGTATTTAGTTGGTATTTTTAAGAAAGTAATTAAAATTGGGTTTCAATTACTTTTGTAATTATTTTTAATAATTGATTACTTTAAAATAATTAGATACCAAAAAATACTAATTCATTATAAGAATTACAAATATTTTTGAAAAACTAAGCACTTTAAAATAAAACTTGATTTTTCAAATATACTTCTTTTTTTTATGAATATTTAGTATTCCTTGGTATTCAATTATTTTAAAGTAATCACAAAACAAAAGTAATTTTATTCAAAATTTAATTACTTTCTAGGAATTATTAAATAAATAATTATTTTTTTTTAGTGGTTTTTGCTTAGTTCTCAAAGTACAATTACAAAAATTTTTTAATGGTAATTGGTAAGTAATGATTATTAAGTAATTGTACTGGTAATTGTACTGGTGCTTGAATGTTACATGTGTGTTCTTAAGGAACATTTTGTTTTATTTATATATTTATTTATTAAAAATTAGCAGGGACATACAATGTTGGAAATTGATGGACCCGCTCCCTTTCGGATGTGGGCCAATAATTTTGTTTTAAATGTCAAATTTCGAAACTTCCAAAACTCTATAGTCAATACAACTGAATGTACTCATTCTTTAAAATTTATTTTACCTGTTCACAATCGATGCATTCGTTACTATCGATTACATTCGTAACTATCGATAGATAGTTACATCAGATTCTGAAATCTTTAATCCTAGATTCAAACCATCATTGTGTCTTCCACAACCATTTCTTTTTAGACGTGTCATTTTTAATTGTCTGTAAACTCTGTCTCCAATTTTATTTGAATTTTGGAAAGTTATTAAACCCTTCAAACTTCACTGTAATTTTTTACCGAAAACAATACTTGTTTTTTTATTTCGTCATCAAAGCAAAAGCATAAGCGTACATTAGTTAGACGTAGTAAAATTTTATTTGTAGATAACGTCTTTCAAACGCAATACAATTTCTGGGGTTTAATAATATGGGAATTTTTTTTGAGGGAATAAAGAAATATAATAATATGGGCGTTTGTACGGTTTTTATAATTTATTTTTATGTGTTTTTGTTTTTTTTTAAAATACGTTTCGGAATAACAATTCGTATAGAATGACTTTCAATATTATTTATGTTGTATTTAATCTAGAAAAACATAGGGGAATCTCAATATTGTTTTTTTTGGGTGGTATTTTATAATGAAAGTTATTATGTAATTTGTTTGCAAATCAAAACCGTATGTGTGTTTTTACGTTTTATAGAATAAAAATTTTTGAATAATGTAATAATTGAAATTGTAATTTATTTACGCGCAATGGTATTATAAATAAATATTTAAATAAAAATTTAATAATTTAAAAGAAAATTTTAAAAAAGGAGAGATGTTTTTATTTGAATTTATTCCTTTATTTGTTTTGAATTTCATTGATGTTTTATTGACCAAAAGTATTGCTAGACATGTAGGGTTTTTACCTTTCCGTTTCCACTCCTTTAAGGAATATGGGGCATTCACCAAGTTTTTTAGACTAGACTTTAGTTTCTTTAATCATTATATTCACTTAGACGTTGATTACTTGATTACTATAACTATTGTATACGATTATAAATACACATAAGCTTGTGCGACATCTATTATCTTACACAAGAGTTATACATATATATTTTTTTTGTAAAATCTTATTTTATAATACAATATAAACTATTAAGATATAATTATACAATTTTACGACATTTTTTTTTATTATATATAATCTGATCGGGGTTTGAACCCGAAATCTTCCATTTGAAATGGCGGCGTATTAACTACTATGCCATTTGTCAGATTGGCATGTAGGATTAACCGTTAGATTTTTACGGATTTTTGTATGTGAATATTTTAATTATCAATTTGTGATTATTGAATAAAAAAATATCCAAATCCAAAATTTATATCAAATTTTTCATCAATAGATTCCTGTTTCAAAAAGGTTCAGTTCTAAAATTTATAAGTTTGATATTATAATGGTTTTGTTTATCACTTCTACAATTGTTGGGGGATAACATTTACCTTTCTTAAAAAGTTAAGACAATAGACTACTAATTATGAACTTAAAGTATAATTATCAAGATTAAAGAATTAATCTTTAGTTCCCCTAATCATTATTCGCCAAATGTCTTTTAAAAATTATGAGACGATAGTGTTTAAAGTTTTTAAAATGTAAAAAGAATCTGTAAAAATCTTATGATTCAAAAATCAAATTTTAAGGGATAGAATGGATAATTATGTTTTTCATTTAAAGAAATATTAAAATAAACGTACATAGACACAATATCATCAATATAGAACAATTAAAACTGCTTGAATGTTAGCACATTGTTAGATTAAAATATTTTAAGAAATTTATCTGAAGGCTTCGTTAGATGATCCAATCATTTTCTTGAAGGAGACTAAGAATTTAATAATTAATAAGACAACTATGCCTTTTGTTAAATCAATGTAAGATAATTACGGCTTCTGTTGAAACAAGGCAAGATAAGGAAGATTACGTATTTATTGAATTACTTTACATTGCAGTAAAATTAGTTTAAATGAGTTTCGCCTTATACAATGTATTTTTTTTTCCTATTTGCTCCCTGGGGAGCATAGAGCTTCCACAAAGCTTCTTTTCGAGGAGCTGTTTCCGTTTCGTTAATCGTCTTTTTGTTCACTAAGCTAGATGATTGGTCTGCTGTAGCTATTCCACATGATACGTCAAATTTCTCTGCAACATGTCACTGCGTTTTCATAAATTTCCCGAAAGGTGTCACTGCGATTTTGCATACCCCTATCTCTTGACGTACAGAATAGATGTTTGTTGGGTTATATCACGTCGGAAAAGCAAAAGTCAGTGCTGTCAATTTGACAGATGCATATGTTTTTATTTTATGTAGGTAAAGTTATTTTTTATTTGATATTAATCTATAGGTTATATCGGGGACAATGTTAAATGTATACAATATGTTATTTGTTTATTATATTTTATAATAATTTTATATTTAAGTTATAAGGTTTAAATTCAAATACTAGATAAACCGAGTCCCTGGTATGACAGATCGATACCATAAATACAATGCAACTAGCTCTGGCTCTTTTTATGAAAGATCGGTTCTCTAAAGACTCTGTGCTACCTATATTACAATTCAAAATAATTATTTTTCACCACATAAAGTTTATCTTACATCCGAATTCCCAATGTCTGTTCAATATTTTTCAATATTTTCTTTAAAAGTAACTATCCAGAAAAATTAATTAAATTTAAATTGCAATAAAATCTGCATTAAAATGAAAATTCGCATTACTTTAATATTTTTTAATTCTGTTAATTTATACTATTTATGGGATTTAATATTTAAAAAGTGTTGATTAAACTTTTATATACAAGTTTAAGTACATACATAATACATATATGTAATTATCTGTATTATTTTAATAGTATCATTTTAATGCACATACAAGTAAATATATGTATATGTAAGTTATGTAAAGTTTAATTCCATTAAATGGCTTGGTAATTATCCTTTTGTTAATTACAACACATTGTTAAACATTTAAAATTTAAAAATGTTTTTTTATCTTTATTGTATCAAGTTTCATTAAAAATTAAACAATAAGAAGATGTAATTAGAGTTACCAGCACCAAGAAACTTTAAAACAGTGCAGAACTTTAATATTGTGTTTTTCATTGAAATGTTATTCGAGAATTTATAGTGAAGAGGAGCTTTAAAACCTTAAGTTTTAAGTAAAAATGTTTTTAAATATTATTTATTATTATGAGAAGTCATATTATTAGAGAAGCTTAGGTTCATTCTCTTTTTTTGAACAAAAAATTAAATGTTAAATCATTGTGTCAGAAATCAAAATTTAGATTTGAAATATTAAAAGATCCCTTATGACAATTCATTTTTAAGCTGGGGATGTTTAAAGATTCATTTATAAGAAAAAGAAACCAAGTGCAATGTGTTGATCTGTTAAGATTCAGGTGTTGAATACAATGTGTTAAGATGCACAGAAGAATCATGAATAACAAGATTCTAAAAAACGTACAGGAACATTCCTTTAAGAGTCCTGTTATACACAAATTCCATTTGTGATGCAGAACAATTTTAAATTGCTACGAATATTTTGTATCAACTATTAAATGTCTTTGATAATAGAACAAAATTAAATTTAAAAAAAATACATACATATGTGATTTTATATATACATTCATTAAGTTGTATGTGTATCTATTAGTTACATTATTGTATTTTTAAATTTACTCAATTCTTGAAATCATATACATATTAAATTTTTACTAATTAAATCTTGTTTAAAAATCATTTATCACAGCTGCATATTATTTTTATATTGTTTTAACAATTTACAAATTTCATTTTGTTGTATCGTTTTTTTTTTAAATTTGTTTAAAGATATGCATGCCAGAAGCGTGCACTTAATTTAATGAGTAGGAAGGCGAGGTTTAATACTTATTCTTCGTTTAAGTTGGTATTCCTCAAAAATAACTTTTAATAAGTTCATAACTTTTACTAATTTTTCGTTTCGTTAATTTTTTGGATCAGTGGTTTAATAATTCTAATTCATATGGATTTAATATATTTTCCAGACGAGCTGTCACATTTGATTAAGATTTTGTCAAAACTAAACGAATTTTAAGCCAAACTAAAGTCATAAAAGCAATCTTAGTGAATGATTTTTAAAAATATAAACAAATAATTTTAAATATTAAAAAAAATTAATTTAGTCATTTAAAATTTATAAAACGCAAAGACTTTTTTAAAACATTGAACTTTGGTAAGGTTTTCTTAAAACTTGTACAACTGAAAGCGTATACGGTATACCTTGACGAAAGATTCTTTCAGAAAACAAAAGATTACTTAAGAGTTGATGAAATATTCATAAATAAGTCGTTAAACAATATCTTAAGGCCTAATCAAAGATCAACTGATAAATATAATTAGTTTAAGCTTTTATAAATCGCCATCTTGTGGCAGACATCATATTTAATTATATTTGAAAACTCTACATATTAATTTATTTTTGTGCAGATATTTGGAATGCGTTAAATGACTTGAAGCTGTGTTTTCCCTTCAATTTCTTAACTATTTAAAAATTTCGTAGTTATCATATTTAATTTAATTATATATTATGATATTTTTGATTTTTATTCAGAATTTTATTTTTCGCTACGCCACTGATTTAAAATTATATTTTCAATTTGTAAAAAATATGTAACAATTTTAAAACAGTATGTTCACTAGTTGAATAAAAAAAATTAATGTAAAAATGGTTTAAAAAATTTTTTTTATATATATAAAACTATTTTTTTTTTTATATAAATATATTTTGTAATATATATTAAATATATAATATATAATATTGTGGTATTTTAAGATATGTATAGTGTTTTTTATTGCATAGCAGGATTTTTTTTTATCCTTTCGAACTCTAGTAAATATATATATATACAAAAGTAAACATATATATATATATATAAATATAGAATACAGAAAAGGTTAAAATACTTACATATTATTATTATTGAAAAAAAAAGTTAGTGTTGTCGTTTATTTTGATTGTGTAGCGCAATTTTACTTTTTCATTCTTTATAACTTTTTTATTTCTCAATTTCGCTGAAATTTGGTTTCAGTTCGAGTTTACTTAAGCTGAAATCTTTTCGATATCTGTTTAACTTTTACAATAAAATATAAAGTTAAATCTCGGGTTCGATCTTTGACTTGGTAAACCCAAAAAAAAAGTATATAATAATATAAAATTAAAAAAATAACTTATAATATCGTTTTCCCGAAATAACCTACAGCTTAATAGAGAGAAAAAAAAAAAAAAAATATATGTATATAAAAATATGCATTTGTCAAATTGGCATCATTATAACCCAACAAACATCTATTCTGTACATCAAGTGATAGGGGTATGCAAAATCGCAGTGACACCTTGCGAGAAATATAGGAAAACACAATGACATCTTGTGGAGAAATTTGGAGTCGTCTTATCCACAGCAGACCAATCATCTAGCTTAGTGAACAAAACGAGTAACGAAACGGAAACACAGCCTCGGAAAGAAGCTTTATGAAGCCTTATGCTCCTCAGGGGGTAAAACAAGAAAAAAAAATATAACTATATAATTTAATTAGTCTATACAGGCTTGAACATCCAAAGTACCTATGATAAACAAATTGACAGTATTTAAGATGTGAATCTATAGTCGTTCGTTAAAGATATTTTAAACATATTATGTATCCAATGTGGAAGTTCTAAAGAGGTTGCAGAAAGATTGTTGTCGAAGACAGAACAGAAGAAAAGCGAGGAGTAGGCAAAAAACAACTATCATGGCTGAGAAATATTAGGGGATGAATTGTTTTGCGCATAATTGGAGGCTTAGTTCATACAGCCGCAAATAGAATGGAATATGCCAATATTGAAGTCACCTTAACATAAAATTAACCTGCCGGCTTCTACCAGAGGAAGGAGAAATACGTGTTAAAAGAAATTGTTTTAAAATGGCAACACATAACTAAAATAATTTTCAATATGTTATAGGAATAATTCAATGTTATGTCTATGATTCTTTAATGTAATATATGTTTTTGTCTGTAAGAATTTTCCATTTAGATTTTCTTTTATTTTTTTATCAGTTTTCCTTGAAGGAAAACGAAGAAAAATAAATAAAATAAAATATCTTAATATAATTTTTTATCGTTTTAGATTGTATATTACATTTATGTATATATATAGTATAATATATAATATATATGATATAAGTTTTATTTATATACTAATGTTATTAATTTTATTGATATTGAGAATTAGTTTATATATATATATATATATTTAGTCAGCATTTTTATATTTATTTCCTGGTATTTTAATACAATATTTTTTTTTTAAATATTACTGGCGGCTGATAGAAAAAAAATCAATTTTATTAATTTAATAAGGAACAGAGTCGCAATTTAATAGGTATTAAATTATGGAAGATTATTTCTTTTCTTGCCAAATTCCAATATTTAAATAAGAGAAATATCTAATTATTTTTTATTTTATGTCAGAGTGATTGGCAAAGAGCTCGGAACGATACAAATGCACAACTTCATTTATTGATCATCATAGTATACATCTTTTAGTAAATCTTTTTTTAATGCAAGTGTTGCAACTGAACCGGGTAATTTATATATTTACGAGGGAAGTGCAAAGCTTAAACAGCCACCTATTGGAATGTACCTACAGGTAGTGTGCGACTTTAACACACCAAATCCACCACCCTGGAAACTTATGGCTATAGGATTAAGTTAATGTTCTTAAACTTATTTAAATCGTACATATACACTTATCAACTTTAGGGAACATATTTAATGAAAAATGGTTCCTTATCCACGACAAGTGTATTACAAACGAATTTTCATTAGCTGTGTTGCGCCATTTTGATAGTTCCACTGTGTAAGAATGAGCATCTGTTGCCCTCCATGTTAATTTTTTAAAACTTTGTATGGAGGCATTAATTGTTTAATTTTTTTAGAACAAGTGTTAGTTCCTACAAGATATATTGAACTAAGTCAGGGATTTAACTGTGCGTCGATAACTAAGTACAGTTAGCGTTCAGGTAACGTAGGGATCATTTTTATCACGAATCGTACTGTTTTTCACTTTATCGAAATATATCAGTGCCGCAGTAAGGGCTCCAACTTAAATATGTACATTATACTCCATTTCGGCTGAAAATATGTTTTATAGATGTCAAAGAGATCAGGCGAAGAGAAGTCTCAAATAAATCTTTATCTTAAATTATAACGTGTTTGTTGTTAAATGCTAGGATTTTAATAGGATTTGAATCTGTTTCCCCTGAATGGGAGACTTGAAATTATCTTAGTTTACAGATTAACTTTAACCACAGCGGAATTCCCATACGATAGAAATAGTAGTTATGACTACATCAGTTGGTATATTCATGGGACTTTAAATATAAACAGATTGTAACATCTCAATTACACCTCTGCCCACATTTTAACTCTATTGTTTTTTTTATTCGTCTGAAAGTTTTTTATTTTTTCTAAGATTCAAATAATATGAAAAGTTTATTATTACTTTATTTTGTCTTTATTATGGTTATTACTTTGAGGAATTCTAATAGATTATAATCAAAATACAATAAATATTATATTATATATATTTAATATATATATAAAATAAATATCCATAAAATAATCTTATTTTAATTATTTTATACTATCAAAAGTTAAATTTTCATCACAGTAAGAGACCATGATCTAATATTCTGAATAAAAATTACAATATTCAGGTATGTTTCCGACTTAATTACATTGTGCTAAACTAAAGTCCTACACTTTTAATTGATAAAACTTTGAAAAAAGTTTGGTGATAGGGGGTTTCTCTAAAATTATAACGTATTTAGGATCTAAAAATAGAAGAATACTATTCAACATTTTTTTAAATCATGAAATTCAATTTTAATGTTTTAACTTTTAATTAAAATCACGCTTGGCCCAGTTGCTTGTGTTTATTATTTTAATGAAAGTTTAAATAAAAATTCAAAGAATTCATAAAATCTGTTTTAGTAATTTTCTTATAGATCTACGACGTTACAAATATATTGTTTCATTTCTTATTTAAATAAATTTTCTAACTTAACTTTAGTTCATTAGCATTTAATTAACATTATTAAACTGTGTGTGTGATTCTGTATTGTTGGTACATATAAGATTATGGATTAATAAAAGAAAATGGGTACTGCACACCACAGGAATCTTTCGATCATAGATATATTAAAGTAATAACAAAGTCAGAGAATTGAAAGAATAAGAGCTGGTTGTATTAAATGAAAAGTCAATAACAAATTATAATTTTTAATTCTAAGTAATTGATTAAAATAATATCAAGGGCATGCATAGTAAATTAAATTAATCAATGAAAATTTATAAAAATATTCATATTAAATGGATTTCATTAGAATTTTTTTTTCTTATATATATTATATAAGAAAATTATATATTTACATATTTAGTTTGCAGATACTTTTCTTTTTCTAATATACTTTTTATTTCGATTAATTAAAAAAACATTTCTGTAGTTAAGAAAAACATAAAACTTTATTCCTTGTAGTTATATTATATCTTTCATTATTGAATTTATATTGAATTTTGAAGGCCCAAGACTAAGGCATATAATTAAATAAAATATTTATACAGTAGTTTATATTTTCAATAACAATTTAATATTCTTTTAATAACATTAATTGGATAAATTGTTCATTAATTGAAAATTATAAATATAAGAGTTTCACTTGTAACAAAATTGCTTTTACATGTATTTAATTAACATATAATTCAATATATTGTGGTATTTTTTGTTTTATTTTCGAAAAATTTCGAAATAAAATTTTGGTAAAAGATTGTTTAAGAAATTTTCGATTTATAATAAAGTTAACAAATAATTTAATTTAAATTTTTATTGCTGTTATAGATAGTTAATTAATTGTGATCCTTAAAGTATGCAATATCATTGAGAGTAGATACATATCTTATATTTCCTTACAATTGGATCCTGGGAGGCGTAGTCGTTAAGTCCATGGCTTATTTGTTGGGAAAGTTTAAGTTCAAAGGCAATACAAGTCGTACTCCCAAAAATGTTTAATGTAAATATAAAATTAATTATATATAATAAAAATAAGCACACGGAATTTTGCATATATTTACGATCAAAATTACATATTAATCATGATCCTATAAATATGCAAAATTCTAGAGCTCTAACAAAATGGATATGCCCTTTTTAATATTTCGTAATGCGTAATATTCGAATAAATAAATAAATAAAATTTCGAAAGCCTTTACATATTTTATAATAAATTAATACAATAACATTAAAGTAATGAAGTTCAATCAAAAGATTCAATCTTTTAACATTAATTTATTTTTGGACTTTGATCCTTTTTTGATCCTTAAGATATTATTTGTTTTTTATACATTTTTCTTACTAAATTGCTTTTAAAACAACACTTTACAATTTTTAATTATTATTGTATTAAATTGAAGATGAAATATTCAACATTATTATGAAAATTCTAATAAATATTCCAACATTATTACATCCTAATAAAATATTTATAAATTCAACTTATTCTGCACTTAATTAAGAAGAACAAGTTAATTTCTATCTTTTGTTTATTCTTTCAAAATAAAATTAATTTTAGATTTTAATTTAGGAATGTAATCATCATTTTGAAGTGATTTGGAAAACTCTTCGGATTCTAACAAATCTTTTAAAAAAGTCTCTTAAAATTATTTTAATTTTTTAAGTGGCACAAAATTACAAATAAAATAAAATCAGACTTTGGAATTGTCTATATTCTTTTTTTAAAATGGTTTAAATTCAAGTTGAAGAAATTTGTATCCAAAGTAATTAGCATTGGTTCCTTTTACTCCTTCATCAAACTTTAAAAGGATTAATCTTTCACGAAGACTTAACGATGTTGTAACTTTTATTTTTTTATCAAGTGAATTCCATAATTTTTCATAATTTTCCATAAAAGGTCAGATTAAATTTCCTTTGCATATAAAATTTAGTTCAATTACTTCTTGAAATACTTGACTCTTTTTGATATTTGACTCCTTTAAATTTTTTATTCCTGGGAAAGTTTGACTCATTTGAATATTAATAATAGTATTCTCTGGATAACAACTTAAGTCTTTCTTAATAAAAGTGTTTCATTGAAATAATGTAAGATGTCTGCAGGTATCTAACTTAAGGTAAATCTTAATTCATTTTGCTTAATATATTCAACTGTGCTGATTCGAATCACTTTAATGAAATTTTTTATCTTAATTCACTTCACATTACCTGTGAAAATTAGTTAAAGTTACCATTATAATAATGAAAGGTAAAAGAAAAATCGTTTTATTAAATTGCCCAAAGTAAATCGTATACAAACTTATAATACTTTAGGATTGAGTTGATTTAAGTAAAGTTTAGGACTTATAAACTTTCACTATTATTAACTTTGACTGTATATAATATTTGGGACAACAGGGTATTAAACAACTTTTTGGGAAACTCAACAAACGACTTTAATCAAATTATGAGTTTTTAGTTTTAAAATTTTGAGTGAATTTATTATACTCACAGGTTGAGCGGAGTAAGATCAGTGATAAGTTATGTGTTTCACAAATATATTGAATAGGAGCGTTCCATAATCTCGGTTTAGTAAATCTTTTTTTTTTAAATCTCGTTTTTAGAAAATTTCGTTTTAGAAAATCTCGTTTTTTATTGAAAAATCTCGCTTTTTAAGAAAATCCCTTTTTAATTGAAAAATCTGGTTTTTAATGATTTTTGAGTTGGATACAAAACCAGAATTCTCAGCTTTTTCCAGAATATAAAAAAAGGGATTTTGTAAAAACAAGATTTTCTTAAACGAGATTTTCTAAAAACGAGATTTTCTAAACGAGAATTTCCAAGGAGATTTTTTGAAAACGAGATTTACTAAACCGTGATTTCAGACCCAACCCCTATTGAAGTTAGAAGTAATTTTTGAAAGAAGATCCCAAAAATGCGAGGATAACGCTGTTTCTAAAAGTGTATTTAACTCTTACCCATTGCTTTTTTAATAAAAAATAAATTATTTTATTTAAAATTTTTAAGTCGACTATCACATAATTTAAATTAAATAAAAATTTTTTGAAAACTATTTTTTTATTTTTAATACTTATCAACTTATCTTCTTTATTTTAGTATTCTTTAAAAGTTTTTTTTCTGGTAGGATTTTCCTTTTTGATTCTTTTCATTACGTTTTTAATTCCAAAAGTTTCAAAATGAATTGGAAAAACAAAGAAAAACCTGGAAAATATTATACAAAAGATAAAGTAAAAACTATCTTAAAAGATATTCAATAAAATTTTCTATTTTATTTTGTTTGGTTTTATTATAAGTATAATCTGGGAAAGTTTTTTTATTCTGAATATTGTACATGGTTTTTCTTAAGAATCTTCAACTAATATTATTTTATATACTTATTTTTGTACTACTTTAATGAGTTGTGTTCTAACAGCTCAGTGTCAGTTATGTAAATGAAAGAAGAGCAGTAAATATTACATTTAAAACCGTGTTTCAAATACTGACTAGAGTTTTAAATTAATCAGCTATTTTGAATATTGACATTGAGTCTTAATATTTCAATTTTTGAATCATTAGTTTTATAGCTTCTTTTCAGGAAAGTTAGCCCGCATTAGGTCAGTGATAGGTATTAAACCTCATTCAATATGGAAAGCAGGTTTCTTTGCTACTTGTGGCTTTTAAGTATCAGTGTAGCGATTACAAAAATAAATTAATAATAAATAATTTAAAAATTTTTGTAGTGATATTTTGTAGAATAAATAATATTAAATTTTAGTAGTGATATAGAATTAACACTAGAATTAGTCTAACTAGCTTCTAAGTGCTTTAAAAATGAGTTTAAAGTTTTCAAGGACAAAAATTTAAAAAATTTTAAAAAAACATGAGTTTGAGCGAAGTGGATGAAATTTGAAGTCTTGAGTCCTTATTTGTTTTTCTTCTACACAAGGCTAAGGTTTAGTGTTGAAAAACGTCAGGAGAAAAACTATTAAATCTAGTGGATTGCAAATGTATTGTTAGATACGTAAATTGAGAAGGCACTGGCATGTACCTGAAAGTGGTCAAGAGTCAATTCATAATTATGTTTAAAGTTATTGTGAAAATTTAAAAAAAAAACTTTTTATGAAAAATTGAAAAACTTTTTGTATTTGGGTATTATTTTACACATAAAAGTTTTCCTTCCCACCTGCCATCTCTCATATTCTTCGTTTCTAATTTATAATAAATAACTATAAAATATTAAAATATCGCGCCTTTTTTAAAAATAAAATGCATAAGTACTTGAAAAAGATTTCGAAAAATATTAATTTTGTATTCTATAAATAATTTTCTTTGATATTTATGTTAAATAACATTAAGAGGGAAAATTTGTAAAAAAAATGGAAATTATTGCAGATAAATTAAAAGAAAATTAATTGCAAATAAAAATGAGTTGAAATTGTTTAAATAAAAGGTTTTAAAAAGTAATTAACTCTTGAACAGATCAATTTATTTTTGAAAGAAAAGATGAATAAAAAAAATAAATGTTCTATATGGAACAACTATAAAAAACAATATAAGAAATTTACTTAGATTTATATTAAAAGAGTAATTAGTAAGGGATATCGTCTTTAGTTACATAATTAATCAAGGTTAAAATTTTAAATACTATGTTTATGCTATTGTATTGTATCTGTTGATGAGATTTAATTGATATATGTAAGAATAATAGACTTTCAAAAAATCTAAATACATTTTTATAAGAATGAGATTTTTTTTAAAAATATTTAAGTTAACTTAGCTTAATCTAAGGCCTTCTCTGAGAAAACCACCAACTGACATAGCAAAAAGAGCCAGAATGGAACCCCCAAGGTAGAAGAAAGCGTGGCCGATCCAACAATACCTGGCGTCAAACAACTACGGCTGAACTAGCGAGAAACGGACAAACTTGGTAGGAGATAAAATTGCTGGCGAACGATCAAGTCCAATGGAAAAGGCACATGAATGCCCTATGCTCCCACAAGGAGTCACGGGAAAAAAAAATCAAGAATTAATTTTTCAAATAAATGAGGAAGAATGCAGCTTAAGCCTAATATAAACATTATCTTATTCCGTTAAATAATTTTGACCATATTTCAAATATACAATTTACTAGACTCTGTCTTTAAAGAATATACAAGTTGTATAGCAGCTATTGGAATCTCTTACTAGACCAAAAATATTTTGTGCAGATAATCTTGGTCATTAAACTTTACTATTTTTAACAAAATTTCTGATACATAGCTTCATGAGACTAGATAGCAGTTAAACTCATATTAAAAAAAAGTTATATATGGTAACTTTTCGAACCCGTTGTACTTGCAGAAATTTTGCACAAACTTAGGCCATACAATTCAACTCTTTTATTTGGTAGCTGCTCGATCCTTTTCAGAAAACTAAATGAATTTCAATTGAAAATGCGGCTCTTGTATAAAAACTAATTTGTGAACATTTTAGAATCCCACCCTTTTTAGTTTTTAGCATTTAATTTCTTTTGTTCAGACCATACTTAATACTTTGAGCTATCACTTAAACGGACACTCATAGCCAAATCGATTTTGATCCGATTAATACACTTAAATCCTAATATGTTTTTCTTTAGCACATTTCTTCTGTAAAAGGCTAAAGGTCGGTGTAGGAAAATGTCAGGATAAAATTAATAGAGACGATTAAGTCTCTCTAATAATAATGGATCGCAAATGTCAAATTTTTGTATTTGTTATATATCTTTATATTAACTTGCTGGTGTTTATGGTCTTATTTTGCAATCTGTCACCCTGTGAATTCTTAATATTAAAATCTGACTTTTAAGCTTACAATATTAAAATTTCATTAACAAAAAATTGATGGCAGATTTTTTGCATTTGATTCTTCTTTCTGTTAACCCCTATCTAGCAATTTACTTTTATATTAAAATACTTTTAAATGTAAAAAACCTATCATCAACTTTTAGTTTTTTTTTTATGACGATGAAAATTGGGAGGTTTGAATGAATTTAAAATTAATTTTTAAAATAATATCTTTTTTATTTTATTTAAATAATTTAAAATGATTTGTTTTTTTTTCTATTTTCAGATAAAGGCATACATAAGAAGCTTACAAAGGTAATTATAAATTATGATAAAGTATTTAGCTTGACCTTTCTTTTCTACATTAAAGAATTATTCAATTAGGCAATAAACGAAAGATTTGAAAAAGTTTTTTCAAAATGTATATGGGAACTGACGTAAGCTTTTAACAATTTAGCAATCAAATTTTTGATTCTAAGTTTTTGGTATTAGGTTCCATATTTACCTTAGCAAGATGATGATTTAAGGTTAGCGTCGCCTCTGTCATTGGTTTGACGTTTAAATATAATGTTTCATTAATTAAAATACGACTTGATCAAATTCAAGAAGCAGTTGTGTATGGCAACTTCCTTATCATAATCGCGTTAAAAACCAAGTTATTAAAATACGGATTCTAGAAGAGGCACTAAAAGTTACTCTCAAAATGCAGCGGAATGGATTTTTCACTTGCAAATTATTTACTGTGTACTTCAATTTTTTTTAAAATCTATATATAGATCTTCTTAAAGTATTACTAATGCTTAAAAATGCAAAAATCAAAAAAATTAACTTAAAATAAAGTGGATTTTTTACATTTCAAAAGTTTTTTTCTTAGAAAAACTTTTTTTATAATATTTTACAGATCATCAAAGAAAAATTTTAATACGATTTCAACAAAAAAAAAAAAAATATTATAAATTTTTCAAACGACTTGAAAATCTCTAAACTGCAATAAAAAAATACATTAAATATGACAGATGCATACATTATGTAATATTTTATCACAATTTATGTTATAAAATGTATTAAAAATATTTTTTATTTCAAATATTTTTAAATTGCGACAAAATATTCCTGAAAATAAAATTTGCATTCGTATAAAAAATCTATTTTTCGCAGTTACCACCTTATCTTTATAGTAAATATTCTCCATTTTGAATATTTTTGAAAAAAAGTTCTCTTTTACGATAGAAAATATAAGGAAATAGTTTGTGTACATTTTAATTCTTTTTAAGTTTTGTTTATTTCAAGTTAATACGTACATATTATGTATAACTAAATACACAGAGTGTTTCATAAGCTTAAAATGTTGTTAAGGAGTTCGGAGAATTTGGACTTTTCCACTCCTTTAAATAGTATAGGTTTTTAAACTAGACTTCAATTTCTTTAATCGTTATAGTTACTAAGCCGTTGATTAAAGCTGGCTTACGGCTGTAGCTATTGTATAAGATTGTGAATACCCAGATGTTATTTTTCTGCGCCATCTATTATTTTACACAAGAGTTAAAAAAATTTTTTACATTGTCTTATTTTATATTACGATATAAACTCGTACGATATAATTATGCAATTTATTTGACCAAAGCGGGGTTCGAATCTGAGATCTCTTCCACGTAAAACGTCGGCGTCTTAACTATAACACAATTGTTCAGTTAAGTTGAAAGAAAACATCTTTTAAAATACATTTCGGATAAAAGCAGTTTGGTTTAAAATTCGAATTTTTACAGAATAATTTGTTAATAAATGGTTTGAACCGAAGCGAGTTAACAAATTTCCATAGTCTGTTGTTAGAATCAATGTCACATATCAGGGCCAACAAACAAAAATTACGGCTTTAATTGAAAAAAAAATTAAGAAAATTTAAAAAAAACTTTTGCACTGCAACGGGTTCATATTTTCAACAGTTATGTGCCCAAGGTGAACTTTTGACTCTCCCCACATATACAAAATTTTAAGACAAATAGTTGTAAGACAAGTGAAATGCTCAAACGGGCTTACCAACTGAACAATTTGTATAAGATAAACATATTTCAGTTAGATGAATTTTACTCAATCGGATGCTGCCATTTTAAATTATTTTAAACTTATAAATTTTGTACAACTTGTCCACGTGTTTGTATATGTACAAAATCATTTATGTTTTTTTGTGAAAATATAAATTGCATTCCTTCAGGCGCAATTATGTACAAACGATAGTAAACTTCTAGTAGATATAATTTCCAAAAGAAGAATGTTTAAAAATTTCAATTTTTTTGTACAAAATTGCAATGTCATTATGCATGTTAAAATTTTTTATTTCAAAAACTTTTTGTTATACAAAATTTACATTTTTTTTATCGATTCCTGGGGGAAATCGAAAAAGTGAGAATTTGATTTTGATTCAGAGGGATAACAATAAGGAATACAAAGAAGTTTACAATCCAGAAGAGTTTTGCACATTTGCACATTTTCCAAACCATTTCTAGAATTGTGAAGCTATACATATGTATTAAAACTTGTAATTTCTAATAGAATATTTTTGCAAAATTTAAGTTAGCTGCACTTGACTTTAAATGGTTTGTCCCATTTGGGAGTCATTTGTATCCAAATTCATTTTGTCATAAATTTGTCAATTTTTGAATGTTATCAACTTTTAACTAATTATAGCTCTCAAATAAAGAGAAGATTGCAAAAATTTTTTACTGAACTACTTTATCTTAATTCTTACAGATTTTCTAATCTCAAAATTACAAACTTCTACCTTAACGAATTTAAAATCTTTGAGAGATCAAAAAGTTTACAAAATTTCAGATTTCCATAGCGAATATTTTGTATCCTGCGAAGCTACACCAAATCAGTAAGGATACATAAAAGCTTATATTTATTTTAAGCTTTTTTTAGAATCTTAATTTATGCAAAAGTTTTATGAAATAGACCCTAGGACTGAGTAAAACTAAAAAGCAAATTTTTCCAAATTTATTTTAAAAATCTGCTATTACAGTAATGAATTATGTAAGAGAATACACGTTTATACAATAAAAATTCATAGTTTTTTTTAGAAATATTTTGAAAGTCGTTTATATGTGTTATTTGTCAACCAAAAATGAAAATTTAATATAAATTTTTGATTTTTTTTTGTGTCTGGTTGTACATTTCAAATATACCTATAAAAAAGTTTATTTAGGTTTAGAACTGAATGCATTGCACTAAAAAATATTAGTTTAACAGTACAATTTTTTTAATATTTACTATTAATATTCAACTTTATTTAAATTTTATAACAATACAAGTTAGTACCCTGTGCGCGATTTTGCGCCTCTCAATGGGTTTTTAATTGAAGTTGATGTTATTGAAAAAAATTAAGACGAAATTTACACATGGTAAATTGCGCTGCAATAGGTTAACGGGACTTGCTTATTTTAAAAATTAAAAACTTTCTTTTTAATTGAATAAAATCGGCTTCTAAAATTCTTTTAAGCAATCGTCATGCCGCCATGGGTTAACAAATTTCAAATCTGTTAATGGAGTCAACTACAATGTCACGTAAAATATGAAATTAATCGGTTCCACTGCTAAATTAGAAACACTAAAGACTCCTAAAGACCATTTAGAACAAAATGGCTTAAATACTTTTACCGCAACCCCAACTTGGTGTTCTATTAGAGTAAAATCATAAGCCCAGAAACTGTTTCTTTTCCCAAAAACCTAAAGATACAAATTTTCATGATAATCGGCAAAGTAGTTTAGAAGTCTAGAAGTTATTAACAAACTTTTTTGGAACCTTTAATTTCTTTTTAGAAATTATTGCAGATTTAAAAATGACACTCCATCCAAACTATAATTCATCCCGTTGTTTATTTGAGCATTATCAAACTTTTGGCAAAGAAGAACTGGTACTAGACTAATAACTAGCACAAGGAGAGGGGCAAGAGTCATAGTCGAACTGAAATAGAATAATAGGAAGAAATAAAATATTTTATTTTTTTATTTTAGCGTGCTCTTTAGTGTTTCTAATTTAAATATCACTAATAATTTTAATATCACATCTGGTCCATCGATTTTATTGCCTTCAAGTTTATTTTGTTAGTAAATATTATTGGAATTCACTGACAGTTACACTGCTATCAGAATAGTTTTACTTAAAAAAGTTTTGAATCATTTGTTTGGCAGAATAGTTTTTGTCCAAAATTGAAATTAAAATTAAAACAGTTCCACTTTGTTGTATACATTCCTTTCCATTTTCAGATTAAAATTCGAGAATTTAATTTTCTTAGATTTTCTTTTTTTTCTTAAAATATAAGTTTTCCATAAGTAAAAAAAAAAGCAACAAAGAAAACTTATCAGCGAATAACTTAATAGCAAAATTTTTTAATTTCTTTTAAAATTCGGAAATTTTTTAATGACAGGGTCGGACTATTAATTAAAAGTCAATAAATATATTCCTTGAATTGAAAAGCTGCTTTTGAAATGCTAGAAAGATTCTGATTTTATAACAATTTGAAAAAGTTCCGAAACTGTTTCTAAATTTTACTAACGAAATTTCAGTCCTCTCAGTAATTAGAATGAAAAATTAGCTGTCTTTATGATATGGGAACCAAATGTCGTACGACTAAAATAGAAGTGAGTTTTAAACATTTTCTGAAAGAACTATACCTTTTTTTTTTTTTTTTTTTTGCCCGCACCTGTACGTGCTAACTGTTCACTGTGATAGGCTAAACAGCCTGACTATATATGTGCATGTCGGAACAGGGGAGATATATTCATATATTAGAACTGATCAAATGAATTCCACATACAATTTAAACATGAGATAGTACTACGCCTTATAACATGTAGAAATGTCTTAGATTTTCAATAAATGCAGTTCTATTTTTGTTTATATTGTAATATTTTGTATTAGATTTATATGGTATTCTATATCAGTGAGTTATATTATTTATTTGAATTATTTGTTTACATTTTGTATTTGTTTATATTGTTATATTTATGTATTTTTTATTAAAGATATATAATTATTAATTATTAATTAAGCCATTAATTTGAAACCAAAGGCGAATGGTAGCTGAGTCGAGTTGAAAACCAGATAAAAGTTTTTTCACTTTCACTGGGATTCGAACCCGGGGCCTTTCGTATGAAAGGTTGGCACTCTAACCACTGTGCCACCCAGCCGATTTACTATAATTTAATATATGTAACTAATCTTAACCCTAAGTGTTGTATGAACCTAATGCCCTTAGATAATACATGGCTTCCACCAATACTCTCCAGTTGTTACTTTGCTTTTGCTTCAAGCACATCCCCTTTTACTTCTTTCATTTAATCTCCTAACGTCCCATTGGGGTGTTTGGGAAATATTCTATTTAGAAAATATTTTAAGAGCGATTCTGTTATATATTTGTGGAAATTATATTTGTTATTGTGTTCACTTTATCATTGAAATGCATCCCTCCTAAAAAGCAATGCAATATCATTGAAGCACAAAGAATACCGAAATCGGTTGAGTTACAAATAAATGAAAAATCAAAATAAAAAAACCTTTAAGTAAAAATTCTCATATATATATAATGCATATCTAGTATATTCTAGATACATGAAAATAAATATTGTATAAGGAAAATACATTTCTTCAAGTATTTATATATATATGTTCTTAGTCAATAAAGTATTCGCTTCCTTAAATGCTTTTATTTATTTTGGTTTTGGAAGCAATTTGAAGATTCTCAAGATTTTTTTCCTCCTTTTTATTAAATCTGATTATAGTTTTCCAGTATTTTTCATTTCTGGAAATTTCGTTATTATAATTTTCCTTATTTGAAATTGTATCTTATATAATATGGGTGGATATTTCTTCAAAATATATGTATTTATATATTTATAAATATATATACAAAAGCATTATGTAATAGTGGAAATATTATTGTAATTTAAAAATAGTATAAAGATATGATTGTATATTATCAATTATCCAATCGAATTTGAAAAAAAATAAAAAAGAAAATCTAAAAGAAAATCAGTGATAAATTTTCTTTGTTGCAAGTGGAAAAATGGAAAATATTATTTTTATTTATTTATTTATTTATTTATTTATTCATTTATTTAGTTTAAAACTAGTTTAACAATTATCACATTTTGTTTTTATAATCTTTTTTAAATATAAGAAATATTTTCTTTAATATACTTAATAATTAATTTTTTATAAACTTCTAATTTTGATTCTATTTTTATTTCATTTGGTAAGGCATTATACATTTTTAATCCATTGTAAAACAATATTTTTTTATTTCTTTCATTTCTTACTACATCTAATCTAAAATCTAATCTATTTCTTAAATAATAATTATGAACTTCATTTACATACAATAATTTTTCTGATAGATAATTAGGTAATAAACCATATTTAATTTTAAATACTTGAATTAAAACATTCATTATTACTTTTTGCCTTACGCTTAACCACTTTAATGTATTTAACATATATAATCTAGCTGTATATCTATTAACTTTTAATATAATCCTCATTGATTTATTTTGCAGTTTTTGTAACCTACTCATCATACTTTGGTTTGACATAAAAATTATTGAAGAGCAATACTCAAAGTGGGGTTTTATAATAACATTATATAAATTAATTGCACAAGCTAATGTGATATTCTTTCTAATTTTTGAAAAAAAGTAAATTTTTTTAGCAATTTTTTTACAAATGTAATCAATATGCGATTTGAAATTTAAATTATTATCAACAATCACCCCTAAATATTTTATTTCATTAACTATTTCTATATTTTCATTATTAAAAACAACAAGGTTATTATTTAATTTACTATTAATTATCAAACATTTAGTTTTATCAATATTTATTTTTAGTTTGTTCATTTGGAACCATTCATTTAAATTTTGTAAATCTAAGTTTATTTTATTAACGCAATCATTTACATTATCACCTATTATATATAAAAGAGCATCATCCGCGAAAAGTGCAATTTCAAGGAAATTTTTTTTTTTAATAACTAATGGTTTCATATTAAGGAATACATGAGGAATACATGAAATATAAAGATTGTATGAAATTTGAAATAAGAAATAATAATTTATTTAATGTAATAAGGAAAACTTATGTTTGTTTATTGCTTCATATTAAATTGTACAGAGTGATTTGATATATGTTGGTCCCTTTTGGTTTTTTAATATTTAAGAATGTATTTGGGATATTAAAATTAATAAAAAAGTATTTTGTAGGAAATGAGTATCGAGAGGTTTTGAAAATTTTAAGATCTTTTAAGCAAATTTTTTAGTATGGACCTCTGTTTACGAGCTCTAAGTGGTCAATAAGTGAAAATCATTGTAATTTTTAAGCACCTGAAAACCTTTCCAACTTAAAACATGCCTTTAACTCTATTTTTCTTGCAACCGAGGAAAATAAAACTACACCCTCCCACCACCTCAAAAGGTACACTCTTCTTGCAATTTCACTAGGTAGCATAGGGCTTCCATTTGAAATTTCCAATCTTCTCTGTTTGTAGCTTTCTCATGAATTATGTTCTTTTGTCTTCTTAAACAGTGCGCTTTCTTGGGTCTATACCTCACTCTAGAACGTCTTTGTGAATTCCAACATAACGGTTTCCCACATATAAATTTTATAAATGTTCAAGATCTACAGAAAATCACCCTGTGCATGTTCGTTGTATGCACAAAGGTTATTTTTAATACTGCGATATAAACATGTAAACATGTATCACATGAAATATAACGGGATTTCGAAAATATGTATGTATGTAGAAGATGAAAATGTTGAGAAAATGTAAAGTGGTAAATTAATCTTATTGAATAATAAATTTAATGAAAATTTATGAACTTACATTAATAGTTGAGTTATTTATACCTGTATATAAATAAAATATAAAGTATTAATTTAGTTTTTGCACCTTTATTTGCTTTTATTTTAATTTTTTAAGCGTTTTTAAGAACCATAATATGTAATAACGAAAAGATATGTAAGTAATAAAGAAAATTTTTATTATATTCTTAAAATATGTTCAAATACTTAAGGGGTTATTTTAAAAATTACCTGACTGTAAACACACTCTTTGCTCTTTTTGTAATACATATTTTAGTATAAGTGATTTATGAAAGTATAATTAATTTTAAAAATAGAAATTAATGTAAACTAAAATATGTTATTAAGGAAATTAAGTTGTTAATGGTTTTATTTTTCAATTTTACTGCTTTTATTTGCTTTAATATTTTATTTCTGGAGTTATAACATGTTCTAATAATGTACATATTTATTATTAAATTTTGTATTTAACAGCTAAATTTATAGTGCTTAAATATTGAAGGCTTTACTTTTTAAAGTGCAATAAGGTATCTGGGGTTTTATTGCACTATTATTCAGGTCTTATTACACTTTTCAAATAAACCAAAACCCAAAAGTTCGCGTTACGGTCAAAGTTTCAAACAGTCCCACTAGTGACCGTTAACTTTTAAAATAAAACGAGGCGTGAATTAAAATAGATTTTAAACCTGGATTCAAAACCAGGGTACTCCTTTTTTACAGAATTTTTATTTGTGTGTATATGAGGAATATATTGGGAGATTTTAAAGTTGAATTCAAAACCAGGGTATTCCTTTTTTTTCCAGAATATTTATATATGTCAATATTAGGCATTCTGAATAAAGAGTGGTTTTATAGTTAAATTCAAAACCAGGGTATTCTCCTTTTCCAGAATATTTTATACGTAATAAAGTCAAACACAGAAAGGAATTAAAGTCAATTGGCTTTATGACCACTTTTAAATGATATTATGGTCAATTAACTGTATTTCCTATATTTTAAAAATTAATATCAATCGACTTTAATTCCTTTGCCACTAATTCACGTCATCATAATATAATCTTAATTTTAGGATCTTATTAGTTAATAGTTTTCAAATAAAGCAAGTACGTTACGTATTACAATTTTAAAAATATTATTTGTATTTAAGGATTTCTTAGAGATTTTTTGTAAAAAAAAACTAATAATCCTAAAATAAGCAACGGCTACTAATTTTTGTGAAGTTTAAAAATTTATATTTGAAACTTAATTTTCTTTTAAAGTACCGTTTTTTTAAATTATTTTTTATGTAATATTTTGAAACAGCTTCCGAGTCCTATAATTAGTATCCAATAACTTTTCCTATATCTCTCACCGCTCTCGAAAAATCGACAATTTATTGATTTTAGAAATAAATTGATATCTTATTTATATACCTATATATATTTACTCATTTTCTTTAAATTTTCAAGATTTAAAAAGTTCAATATTGGATAAATTTGGATATTTGACAATCAAAATAAATATTATAATTAATTGATTTAATTTATTTTTTTTAAATACGGAATTGTTTCAAATATAAAAATTAAAATATTTGTTTTAATAGGTATCATACTTCCCTCTGTCTATTTGATCTTATATTAACATATGTGTATAGAGATACATGACAAATTATTCATGTGTTTACACACTCAACACAAGTATTTAACATACAAAATTCTTAAATAAAGGATATGTAAGGATCTAAAAATAAATGAAAATTACTTAGTCAAATATATACCGTTATTAAAGCAAATATACAGCTTGGTTATCATATATCTAATTCAAAAAATAAGAATGAGTAAAGTCCTAGCTATTTAATTATCTTAAGATAAGATTTCTTAGTTGTCAAACGAGCTGTCAAATATAATTATTATTCATTTAAATTAATGTCAAAATTTAATTTAAAGAGATGCTAAAATTAAGTTTATAATAAAGATGGAAATTAAAATAAAAGTAAAGTATTAAAAAAAATAAAATAAGAATTAAGATTTAAAGGAAGAGTTTAAATTAAATTTTAGCATGCCCCAAGCAAAAATAATGAAAAAAAAACTTAAAAAGACGGACAGCATATTATTTTCTTTGATTCTCTGTATTTATTTGATTCTTCAGATATCTAAAAATAACTATCCTGTATCTTATTGTTTAAAACACATGTTTGTATATACAAAAAGTTACAATTTAATAACAATACAATTTCGGATATCCTTGAAAAGACACATTTCATTATATGTTGACATTTTGATGTTTTTGTTGCTTTTTGTTATAAAAGTATTACCTATATAATGTATGTATGTGCAGTACATGTCTTTTAAATTTTCGGCAAGTATTGCAAAAAAAAAATATTGTCGTAATCTATACTAAATAAATAAGAACTTATTATATATATATATATATATATATGTATATATATGTATATATATATAATATACAGTCAAAAAAATTGAGGTAAATATAGTAAAGAACATAAAACTTTCATCCCAAGCTATCAATACCATCTACAAATATTTCAAAATCGATATTCGTTTTTACGAGCCCAAATGCAAATGAATTCCTCTACTCTTTATTTTGTTACAAAGCTTGCAATTCACTTTATTTTTACAGATCAAGTGGTTGTATTTATAAAATAAACTTACCATAATTTTAAAAATTCAATAAATGTTATAAAAATAATATAAAATTAATTTTTTTAATAAAAAATGTATAACGGTTAATAAATACTTTTTTTTTAATTAATTTAATGCCAAATAATCCATTTCAAATTTCTCACGGACGAATGTGCAGTTCTTCTAAAGTTCTAGCTGGATTTGTCCTTAACCATTATTTTATTGCATAATGTCTCAATTGGAGACAAATCTGCACTACTATTAGGTCATTTAATTTCTTTGCATCCAACATGACTTGGTTTTTGATATTTGGCATGGTCTTTAATAAAATAAGAGTTGTTGTGAAACTAATTCTATTGCATATTGTCTCGTATTATGTTTATTTGTCTCTATCCAACATTCTGGCATATTATTCATCATCATTATCAATGAGTTCCAAAAATCAGAAGGAGTAGTACAATGAAATTTGAGCATATTGTGACTAGTCAAAAAGTTTGTCTTTACAGTGGGTAACAAAAAAAAAATGGTTTTTTTCTAGGAATTGAACACATGAAGCTACACGTCATACCGTTATATTATTATATTAATTTTTGACAGAAATATTTATACTATGTATTATAACATTTTTTTTTTGTTTAAAATCTAAAAACTGGTAATTTTTCAACATACAATAATTTTTGAGTAAATTATTCAAGATTTGTAGAATAAAGTAGCCTTAAAGTGGCAGCCCAATTTCTATAAGTAATTTTTATTATTTAAGGTTAGTAATTTTTCAGTCTTGAATAAATTATTGTGAATTTTAAATACCAAAATGTGTACTTATAAGTTTATAAATGTTTGATTTTTGAAAATTTTTTTATCAAATGTATGTTGTTGTCATATGGTGCACTCTCGCGGGTAAAGGTATTCAACAACTTGGTTCGACACATCAAAGCATGTTTTAAAGTAAGTTAAGTGAAGATTTTTGTGTTTAATTAATCATTTTAATCTAAGTACTTACTCTGAAAACAAGTTTCTTGCAGGTCAAGGACAAATGAGGGGCTCACAATTAAAGTGGACTAAGCTCCTAAAAAAAGTTTTGACTTTTAATACTAAAATCACATAAAGAATGTAAATGAAATATTAATTCGAATTGTAAAGGTCAAAATTCGCTTACATATGCGGTACTTTTTTAGGCCTGAGCCATTTTTGTTATTTTTTTATGCCCTTGTTGATTTTTTTAAATATTTATAAAATATGGGTTAGGACACTTTGGTTCTAAGCCCGTTAAATATGCTAAGTGCGTTAATCTCTAGCTAGAAACATATCTTATATAAAGCACTATGAATCTCAAACGATATATCTCTTAGAAAAAATAAAATTTAATTCGAAGCATTGGAATTTAAATTTAAAAGTGTTTATTTAAATAATAAAGAGCAGAGAAAATTAAAGTCGGTTTTTTGATCGTTTTAATCGTTCTACTGCACCATTGCCAGTTTCTTAATTTTCAAGGAACCGTCAAATGCATTGAAATTCTTCAGAACTCAAAAACAAAAACTAATGCAAAATATGTTCGTATAATCTTCAGATATTGCAGATTCAGTTTTTTATATTTAATCATTTAATTCTCAATATTTTATTTTGTATTTTTCAATTTTTTTCAATGATTTTCTTGACAAAAAAAAAAATAAAATGAAATTTTCACTCAACAAATATAATATAAATTAGTTTTTATATAATAAATATATGTTTAGATTCTGTTTTTTATTTTTCGTACATATATGTTGCATATTTATTCCATTTTTTTTTGATTTTGTATAGATTTTAAATTTTTATTTTGACATATAAATAATTTCATTTCAGTCAGAGATTTTCTATATAAAAATTTTTTTTAATATTGACATAAAATACATGTCAAGTTTTGTTGTGTCTGTTGAAAAATATCAAGCAAAAAACAATCTATAAAATTTTCAGGGACCTCAATATTGTTGTGATATTTATCACAATATTTAATTGGGAACAAGAGAGTAATGGATTTAAGGTATATTATTTTATAATAAAGTTATATTGGAATGAGAGATAATTGATTTATCTTCAATTGAATCTTACATAAGAAGATTGAATGTTGAAAGTATTCATGAATTCAAACTCTATTATTGAATAATATATTTCTGGTGAAGCATTTTGATAGTCATGAGACTTGCATTGAATAGTATGAATCTCGATCAATAAAGTTTTGAAAATTGATTGTATTTTTTTTAAGCTATTAAGCTGTTAGACTAATAAATCCGTCTATACCATAAGTACATGTTGGAAAAGGGTAATCTTATTGGAATTCACATACAATTTATACATAAGATAGTACCAGGATTTTCAAAATGAGGATAAGTGCTAGATTTTCAAAAATACAATTCTATTTATTATATTGTAATAATTTTATATTTGAATTATAAGGTATTTCGGTATCTGTGAGTTATATTATTCAATTGAATTATTTGTTTATATTTTGAATATGTTTATATTGTTATATAAATGTATTTTTTACTAAGGATATATTTTAGTTATTAATTAAGCCATTAATTTGAACCCAATGCTGATTGTTTGCTGAGTCGAGTCTAAAACCATTCGAAACCGGGTCTCTCAGTGCTCTAATCACTGTGCCACCAAGCTATTACTAAATCCCGAAACAATAATACTTCAAAAAATTTTTAAAATAAAATCTTGAATTTAGAACTTGAATGCTGAGCTCTAAATCATCATAAATCATCTAAGGCAAGGGGATGTCCATTCTCGCTCAGTATGAGCCTTGATCACTAAAGTTGCATATTGGAGCCAGAAATAAAAATTTTGAACACTTTTTTTGTTTTTTTTAGGAATTTGTTGAATTTTATTTTAGATTTGAAAATTTAGAACATATGGGTATAGTTATATTGATTTTAAAAGAACACTTGTATTAAAGCTTTTTCATACTGTGTCTTGAATTTAGGACTTAAATGTTGAGTGATACCCCCTGAAAGATGCATAACAACATATGTGCCAATTATTAATCAAACCTTTAATATAATTTAATTATACTAAAAAATAATATTTTATTTATTACTTTAAAAAGTTTCTCTGGATACAAGTAATAAAAAAAAGTTTATTATTAATTTAAAATTCTCTTTAAGGACTTCATAAATCCGTAAAAATTACCACAGCAAAAAAAAAGGTGTCCATTTATAAAAGAATCAATAAAATATTGAATGGATCAAATCTGATGCTTTTTATCGATAAAGGTTTTATTAATAATATAGGTTTTTTTTTTTTAAATTAATCTTTTTCTATATTAAACGAGGAAGATTATAGTTGCCCTTGTCAACTTTTAGATACCCGTGCGTGTATTAAATAAATAAGAAATTCTTATATTGCAATTGAACTGTTTGACAGAAAATTCAAAATATTTTTTTTTTTTATATTTAATTACAAAAAAAATGAATAAAAAAAAAATGAATTAAAAAAAAAGAAGAATTTAAAAAAAGAAGAATTTAAAAAAAAAATATGCTCTCAACGAGATTCGAACCCACACTTTTGAATTAAAATGTCGACGTCTTAACCACTAAGCCATCGACTTTATATTCTTCTCAATTTTTTTTTTAAATTATTATAGTTGCGATGGTATCAATTGTTTGTTTTGAATAACTGTTTTGAATTTTTTTAAAAATGTATTAAAAAAAATAAATAATTTATAAATGAGAATTTTAAGATGAATTTAAAAAAAAAAAAATTTTGCCCCAGCCAGAAATCGAAACGAAACGTTTTGACTACTAGTCCCATGTCCTATCCACTATACCATAGAACAATTAATAATTTGTCTACAAAACGAGTTTTTATTTATCTCATTATTTTTTTTTTAATAATTGTAGTTGCTAAGGTATCAATTGTTTGTTTTAAATAACAGTTTTATATAATCGTAGTTTCTATGGTATCAATTGTTTGTTTTAAATAACAGTTTTGAATTTTTTTATAGAAATATTAAAAAAAATTAATAATTTTCAATATAAATGAGAGTCTTCTGTCAAATTTTCTATAAAACAAAATTTTTTCAAGCATAAAATAAATACATATATTTTATTAAAAAAAAAATAGATAAAAAAAAAATTAATTTAAAAAAAAAAAAATTTTCCTTAGCCTGAATTCGAACCAAGACATTTTTGCTACAAGTAACATGTCCTAACCACTACACCATGAATCGATTAATAATTGAACAACAATTTGTTTGTTTTTATATTTGGTTTCTATTTCGTTATTAATTTAGAAAATACTCATAAAATATCGAAAAATTTGTATTTGTATTCTCCGATTTTAACCAAAAAAAATAGGGAACCTACAAATTGTCTAAAAATTACTTTGTGAAAGTTTCAGAACTCTAGCTCTTATAGTTTTTGAGTTATCGTGCTGACGGACGGACGGACGGACACACATAGCTAGATCGATTCACTTTTCGATGCTGATTCGATACGTACCCTTGACACTATATCTAGCTCTTATATTTCGATGCGTTACAAACGGAGGAGTAATTTTAATATACCCGATGTTCATATATGTATGCACGGGTATAAAAAACACAAGTTGTAGTAATGATGTGGTCTACAAATTAATTGTATTTCTTTTTTAGAATTTTCTTTAATTTTGTTTCAATTGAAATTGGATTTAATTAAAAGAAGAAGAAATTTTATACAGATTGATTATTATTTTATTACCAAGACATTCTTTAATTATATTAGTTCAGCCTGTTTTCAATTTAAATAGAATATTTGATGTCATTTTAACACATTCTTTTATATTAATTTTAATAGGAATTAGAATCTCTGATTAAAAACGTGTTGCATCAAAGGATCAAATGTGTTCTATATAAATAAATAAATATAAATAGTATCAATTCAATTATTTTGGGATTTAATCAAAGAACATACTATTTATATTCAATTTCATTTATTTTGTGGTTAGGATGAGATACCTGATACTAAGTGGTTACAACTGAATCTTACATTTATAATTAAGATTTTAAAAAGCATTGAAGATTCTTTTATCAAACAAAATTGAATAATAAACACAACTTTTCTGATTTTTTAGCGAGGATTGGTTGAGAGCATGAAAATTCAAAAAGGAAGGGGGACACAGTTGTTCTGGGTTATCTTGAATATTTAACCAACCAAAAACCACTCAATCTTGTAAAACCAATCTTAAGCTTTTAGCCTTTAAATGTACAGTTTCGAAGCTATTAGGATAAAAGATGTTTTTATTTTTAAATTCATTAAGGATTATATTAGCTTCTATCCACTTCGGCTACACTTACAATAGCTTCTGATTATTACATTCCCTATGTTTTACTTTACTTGAGGGGCTCTGAACCAAAGTAACCTAACCCACAAAAAAATTAGCCACAAGAGCTAGTCCACTTGGGCAGTAAAAAGAATAAGGAAAGTGGTTTGACCTAAATGAAATACCACAGATGCAACTGGGAATTGACCTTTACACAAGTACAAAGTTCAATTTTATATCTAATTTTCTAATAAAAAAAAACTACTTCGTATCTGAGCCCCACACTGATATTTATTTTAATTAAATGACCCCTTCATATAAAATCAATAATAAATCTAAGAAAGATTACAATTGCGTGTTCTTCCAAAAAAATTTTCTAGTGAATTGGAGAACCAAATGATTTAATTAGAAAAGATATAAAATTAATGTATATTCAATTTAATTCGAACACTAAAGTGTTACTTTATACCAAAAGTTTGTCAACTATATACTTAAATTAATTTCAATTGAATATTGAATGTTCAATTTTTCATATTAATGGAAGTGAATGAAACCATTAAAATTCAATGTCATCTGCATGAATTCCTTTCTTTTTGTAAATTTTTGTAGGCCTTTTTTTTGTAATTCTAAAATTAAATTAAAAGCATTAATTCTCTGATTGAAGTTTATGGAATTCCATTAGGCAAAATATTAAATATTATTTTTCAACATGGCAACAGTCAAATAATAATGGTTATTATTAATAATTATTAAGGACACTGTTGCTAACTCCTAAAATTATGCAAACGAAAACAAAATTAATAATTTGATTTTGTAATAATATTAGAAAATATTCAGTGTTTCAATAAAACTGTTTCATTTAATTACTAGAATTAAGAAAGTGAATATATACTATATATATACTAATAGAAAATTAAAATATAATTTACTATTCGGTTTTTTATTAAATTTATATTTGACACGCAAATTAAAACATTTTATTTGACAAAACTTACGTGTTTTTATAATTATACCTACTTAATGTTAGGTATTTGCGTTTATTGGTAGTTTGATTAAATATTATAATTAACTTTTTTAGTAAATTTTCATATTCAAATGAAATGTTTGACTGTCTAAGAGTTCATAAAATTTGTAATTAGCGTGTCATTGTTTGAAAAAGCCTTATAACATAAGGAAAGTTACTTACTTAATTACTGGATTCTAGAATCCCTGGTGGGCATAGAGCGTCAACAAATCCTCTCCACATTTCACGATCCTTGGTAATTCCTTTTAGCTGTAACCACGTTTTGCGTTGCGCTTCTGCTCCTTTCAAAACAGTACTTATCCATGTTTTCTTTAGTCTACCGACTCCTCGTCTGCCTTGTGGATTCCACTGCTTTCTTCTGGTTCCTCAAGGTATATCCGATCCATCGCCATTTTCTCTCTCGGATCTCAATTTTAATAATCTTTTGGTTCGTTTTTTGCACAGGTGTGTGTGTTAGTAATGATTTGCGGCCAACGAACTTTTAAGGTGCGGCGTAGACAACGGTTTATATACGTCTGCAATTTTTTGGTGATATTGGCGGTTACCTTCCATGTTTCACAGCCGTATAGTTGTACTGATTTTACGTTTGTTTCAAATATTTTTAACTTTGTGAGCAGGGCGATATTATTTGACTGCCATATGTTTGAGAATGTTCCAAAAGCTGCTATACCTTTATTTATTCTGTTGTCTTTTTTTTCTAAAAGGAAAGTTATGGAAGTTTTATTTTCAATATGAATACGCCAGAAGACAAATGCTTTTATAAGCTTTATAAGTATTTATAGTTTTAGTTATAGTTTAGGATAGGTGTTTGGTAATGCCAAAGTTTATATACAAAAAAATATTTACAAAAACTGAAGCTACAACATTATTTTATAACTGGATTTACAAGTTTTTATTAGTTGTTAAGGTCTTCTGTTAAATTAAAGACAGTGTCTCTTGTTTTTCTACAATTTTTAATTGTATAATAAAATTCTAAAATAAGTTTTTTTGTATTTAAATAAAACTTATTATGTTACATTTATTAATTTTTTTTAAAAGGGCTTTTGTAAAAACTCTTGCTGTTTTTAGTTAGGTACTTATTATTTTTTATTATTTTCAATTACATTCAAAATAGGCAGAAGAAATAAAGTATAGAAGACAAATAGAGAAATTGTTAAATTAAATGAAAATTAAAACAATTGCTTAATATTGTTTTACTTTTCTGCTTTTGGTCACGTCTCATTTAAGTCTTACATCAATCTGTATCAGGTATTTTTTTCTCCCGTTTAAATTCTCTGGATATTTCAGAATTAAAACCCAGAGCAACACGCACAATATGCATCGTTGGTATAATTTACGAAACGCGTGATTTATTCACTTACATTTTTGCAAAGATCGAAAGCAACTCATTGAAACTGTAATTTGGGTAGTTTGAGACTTTAACATACTTAAACTACACCCTTTTTAAATGAAACTTTAGTGTGGGACTTTGGTAAAAACGTACAATGTGGTTTTGAGGAATCGGAATTCGGAAAAGAAACATTAGGAATGGGGTTTTGGGATGATGGGTCATGTAGAATAAATAGGAAAAGATAATAAGGAGGAAAATGTTAATATTCTTCTTAAATTTAATTATTTCGTACACATACAAATTACATAGATTGGGTAACACATAGGACTGGTTTCATCATTTTTACGTGTACATAACAAACGTATTTCCGTAAGCCATCGTACTCCTTGTTTCACGTTGTAAAATTTTGGGTGGAAGCATTAATTTTTTTATTTCCTTATATTGGGTTGTTCCAGTTTCTAAAACAGATTTAATCTTATGTTGTTTTGCGAGACTGCTTTGTTTTATTAACTTCTAAGGAGGCAGAATCATTATTTAAAAAATATCCTTAATATTTTTATTACGTATAAATTTTATATTTTGTATACTTGTTGCCTGTTTAAGTGTTGCCATCGCATATTTTTTATCACTTGATAGGTACCATTAAAGAATTTGAGATCTTAAATAAATCTGTAATTCTATTTTTTTAAATTTCATTTAATTTTTGATTCGACTAAAAACTATAAAAATTTTATATTCTATACAAAATTATTAAAATGATTTAATTAATGATCTGAAAAACCATTTTTTTTAATTTCAAATTATTTGATTAGAAAAAACTTCATTACCCGGAAGAAATATGGGAAGGAAAATCTATAAATAAATAAAATGGGTCTCTTAAAATATGGAATTTTTATAAATACTAAAAATTCTTATACCTTCAACTTAATTTTAAGGAATTGACTAGACTTTATTTTTTCAAAAATCTTCGATTCTTCCAGTAATTTAATTTTTATTGGATTCATTTTTGTAATTTGGTACCTTCACCTAACTAAAGAAATGTGCGACGGTTCCTACTTACAAATCCTCGTAAATTTTAAGATTTCCTTGAATAAAATTTGTATCTTTAAATCTTTAATTAAAAAAAAAACAAAAATATTTATTATATAAAGTGTATGTGTGTGTATGCTAAGATGAAAGTTGAATAAACCTCATCATGTATTTTCCAATGATAGGATTATGAAAAAGACAGAAGAGCAGGACGTAAGATCAAATTTAAAAGATAAACAAAAAACAAAAAACAAAAAGTGTATTCGGGTGTAGATGAGTGTTAAGAAAATCTTTAAATTGAAAACTGTAAAGTGCAAAACAAATATTTCATTGATAAGCACTAAACCTAAAAAAAAAACCCAGAAGAAATGAACAATAAAAACACAAAAAGGATATCAGAAAAAAAAAAATTAGCAATATTGCTTATATATATATATATATAATATACATATACACAATACGATTAAACAAAAAGAAGAATAAGGAAGAAAGTTTTATATTTTCCTCAAGGGAATTGTTGTTTTTATGAAAATTCTCATTATTGCTTCCTCTTTTTTTTTGTTTTGTTTTTTTTTATTAAATTTCGATTTTATATAAAATATGAATATAGGAGTAAAAGAGATAGAAAAATATTGTGTTAATAGAGAGGGCTGATAAGGTGGTAACATAGTTTAATGAACTTCTTTGGTTAAATAATTTTAAATGTATAGAGAACGCAACGCAGGTAAGAGGAAGTGTACGAAGACGTATAAAAGAAAATTGAAAAGACTTAATAAATTTCCTTATAATTTAAAATTAATGTATATGGAAAATACAAATATACATATGTTTTGTACATAAATAGTGATTCACATAAGTTTTAAAACTTTTTTTTATGACTATATCTGTATTACCATTGTTTACTAATTCGTGACCCCTTATAATTCGAAATAACCTCTTTACAGTGATCCATTACTTATCTATTCCCCATCACATGTTGATTTAATCATTTAAATGTTTATTAAAAGCTTGGACAAAATAATTTTCATTAGGTGCGCAACTTGACTGATGATAGCAAGAAACGAGCAATTGAAAATCTTCAACCCATGAAGAACTGAAAACATCTGACAATCTAAGTCAAGAGCTAAAGAGCTTATCTAGAACTGTAGCAATTATAAATTTTTTTTTTACTCCCTGCAGGAGCATAGAGCTTTTACAAAGCTTCTATATCATACTCTGTGGTGAACCAGATGCTTGATTTCTACTCATGTTTTCCCACAGCTTTCAATTTCCTTTACAACTCATCTTCTCCTAGTCATTTTGGTCAACCCACTTATGGTCTACTCACTACCCACCTGTTTTTATACAACGCCTCCTGCAGGTGCCCATCAAGCGACTTGCGCGCAATGTTTTCCGTCGCTTTCCAGAGTGAATTGTCTACTTCACTACTGTAGAGAAGGATTAATATTACGGTGATCACCAGCAATTATAATAATTTATTCCCAAATTTTTTTTAGCACAGTTTATAAGCTAATATAATGAAATCTTTGTTTTGCTGTGAATGGTCGTCCGATAAGCTATTAAATCAATGCATTACCTTAAAAATTCCAAGCCATGTATTAACATTATTATGGGTCACTGTATTAATTAAAAGTAAAACTTACAATTTTTTAACATTCAATTTATATAATTTCAATCTTTTACCTGTTATATAAGAATCTCTATAAAAATTGGTTATATGGTACTCAGAATCCTTTAGATTTCTTAATGTAATTCCTTAGAAATTTAAAAATTTTGTCTACTCATCAATCTGTAATGGGGGAAAAAAAATTTATTAAAGGTAAGGCTATAAATAATGATTTGTTTTTTAAAAAGTTTTCATTTAATTTCACTCTCATTCTTTTAATAGACATCTGGTCCGTCTGTTTAGTCGTTAATGTGAAAGGAAAATCTATATGTTTTTAAAAATCTTTAAAGATGGATTAAATGATTAAATTTTGATAGCTTTTAAATTAAGCGCCCAGTTGAGTGCTCCAAGTGTGGAATCAAAATCATAAGTAAAGTTATAATAAAGGTTGTAAGTGGAGTTATTTTCAGAATGACTGTTGTAATTTAAGTTTCCAGTAGATTAAATTTTTAACATTTAGGCTCTAAAAAAATTAACAGACTTAGCTCTGGAATTGGAGGTTAATGTTTAAGATTTTGGATCTAGGGATCTATTAATTAACTAATTTTAGACTCACGTTTCAATTTACGAGTTGTAATAACAGTTTCAACGCAAGACTTGCTACGACGGTTCAACTTAAGATTTGGGTTCAGTTTTACCTCGTGAATCGCTTAAAAGTTCAGAATGTTTTTAACTGTAACCGGTGCAGCTTTCAGTATATTTTAAATTATTAAGTGCAATAAAGTTAACCTTCTTCTGTTTTTATTTCCCTTGTTTTTATCTTTATGGTGAAAAAGGAATAGGTGTTTTTTTTTATAATTTTATTTTTTTTTTGAGGTTAATTCAATCGATTAATTGAACCTTAAAGAAATTTTATATGCCTATTTTTATAATTGAGAAAAAATTTAATAGGAGTACGAAATTTTAGGTTCAGCAGTTATTATGTAAGGAAAAAAAATCATATCTATGAGGTTAATGACTCTTTAAGAGTGTGAAAATTTTATTTAATGTAAAAATGTTGAGGTTATGTATTATAAGTATTTTTTTATTAAGAAAAAAATTATTTTAACATGAACGTTTATGGAATTTTTAATTGTGTGTAAATGGTTATGATTATTGAAAATTTTAATTGAAATTTTTTTCTACTTGCAATTGTTTTGTAAAATCAAAAGGAATTTTGTACTTTGGTAATAGTTGAATTTTTATGGAAGTTTCGAAAAAATGTTTTTAATTGATGTAATTTCAAAATAAATTAATTGATATAATATAAAAAAGGGGAGTTAAATGGGAGGAAACACACGAAGTCACAAAAATGTTTAGTAAAAGATGAATTGGAAGGGAATCAACAAGGGATATAAAGAGACAAACAATATCAGAAGAGCTGAACTAACTTGGAAAAAAATGGGAGGAAGGGAAGATAACTGCTCCAGCCAGCTTTCTGGAACAGAGTCTGGAACTCAAATTCTATGAAAACTGCTGGTGAAAAATGTTATACTTATGGAGCAATACTTAATACTTAAAGAGTTATTTTTTTTTGTTAACCGTTAACTGATCAAATGTTTGGCAAATTAGACGGTCTATCCCATAAGTACATGTTGGAACAGTGGGTGATATTATATACGTGTTATTAGAAATCATCCAAATGAATTCTACATACAACTTAAACATGAGATAGTACTAGGCCTTAAAACAAGTAGAAACGTCTTAGATTTTCGATAGTTACAATTCTATTCTTGTTTATATTGTAATATTTTGTATTTGAATTATATGGTATTCTATATCTGTGAGTTATATTATTCAATTAAATTATTTCTTTATATTTTGCATTTGTTTATATTGCTATATTAATGTACGTTTTAATTAAAGAAATGTATTTATAAATTATTGATTAAGGAATTAATTTGAACCCAATGGCTAATTATAGCTCAGTTGAGTCGAAAACCAGATAGTTTTTTAGCTTTCACTCGGATTCAAATCCGGACCTTTTACATTAAAGGCCAGCATTCCAATCACCAAACCACCCAGCCGTTCAGTGGTTAAATATATTTGAGTATGTGTGGTATTTACCTGTTGATATTCAAGATAAATTTCATAGACAACTAATTAAAATTCGAATTCAAGTCGTTATTCTTCAAAATTTTATATTCATTTCTTTCGCTTGCAGTGTTATTTAAAAAATAAATAAATTGAAATCCAAAAATTTGACACTTAATTAAAGAATGATATTTTCGAATTATACAATGAACTTTAAAAATTGGAATAATCAAAAAAACCTTTAGTCACCACCATTTTATATCCATTATTTTGATGGTCGTAAGCGAACCAGAAATTTAAGGAGTGTAATAGGAAAAAAAAGACAACTGTCAATATTTTCAAACTTTCAAATCTCAAGAAAATTAAATACAGTTTAGAGAAAATTTTGGTTTTTCGAAAGTCATTGTTCACATCGAAGTACTAGAACAAACAGGGCTGCAGAAAAACGTCTTGTTGTATATGTTTCTTAGTACTGTACTCTATATTACCCATTGATACTCTCAGTAAATTAGTTACAGAAGAGTTCCTTTCACATTTATCTTCAATTCTGAAATAAATATTAATAACTATAGGATTGTAAAAACCTTTTCTAAGACTATATAAAAATTTTAACTGTTCAATATATTTTCATTTAAATTAACGAAAAAGTTAAGAGGGAACTTTTTCAAAATATCTTTGTTTATCAAACTCAGCCAACTGTGGAAATCTTCAAATTAAACCATTTGTGGCACATGTCATTGATTGACGGTATGAATTCTAATGAAGAATTTTCTAATCAAAAAAAAAAAATGAAAAATATTTTTCAACTTTTCATTTTTAAAATTATTATAATTTAAACACAATATTAATGCATAGCTTTATTTTTGAGCATTAGATGTGACAGTTAAATTATCATGCATGACATTTATTTTAAAATATTTATATGTCAAACTAATATATTTTTGATTAACTTGTTATGTTATACAAGTCATCTTTTTAACACGTGCGGTCGTAATAACATCCAATCAAAGAAAATATGTTGATATGTATGTAAAATTTATATATATGTCGGATTAATAGTATGATAGTTGTTAGTGACCTCTATTAGAACATGACACCATGACTATATAGTCAAAGGGTATAATAAATTTGCCATTACGTTTGTGACGCAGAGAAGGAGGGGGGGTAGATATAGACTCAAGTGTATCGACCGTCCGTCCGTCCGCACGATAACTCAAAAACTAAAGGAGCTAGGATCTTGAAATTTTTGCAAATTCATTTTTTTGCAATAGCCGTCAATCCAGCCATTTTGGCCCATGGGTTCGGGTAGCTGCCATACAACTTCTTTTTTTATATGAGCATTACTCTGTACCTATTACAGCTGCGTGTCTAAAATTTTGTCAAAAGTAGTTTAGTTTTATGGCCAAAGTGTCTGCAAAATTTGGTTGGTCTAGTGGAGTGGGTTCGAGTAGCTGCCATACAACTTCTTATTTTATATGAGCATTACTCTCCACCTAATGAAGCTGGGTGTCTGAATTTTTGCCAACAATTGTTTGTTGTAATGGCCAAAGTTTCTGCAAAATTTGGTTGGTCTGCTGCAGAGGGTTCGAGTAGCTGCCATACAACTCCTTCTTTTATATGAGCATTACTCTCCACCTAATGAAGCTGGGTGTCTGAATTTGCCAAAAATTGTTTAGTGTAATGGCCAAAGTTTCTGCAAAATTTGGTTGGTCTACGACAGAGGGTTCGAGTAGCTGCCATACAACTCTTTATTTTATATGAGTATTCCACTACACTTAATAAAGCCAAAAGTAATTAACCGGATAATATAATGTATATGTTACGGTCATACGGGTATCCCAGAGTTGACACAGTCTACTCTACTACACTCTTCCTCGTTTTTTTTAACTTTGTTCCAGCACCATTTAGTAAATTGTTATCTAAATGTTTTTTGATCCACAACATAGAATTTCAATGACGTTCTACAAATTACTACAAAATTTGTAAAATAAAACAAGTTTAAAAGGGTAAAAAGGGTATATTTAGTTTTGTAAAAAGAAAATAATGAATAATTGGATATTAAAAATGATACAAAAACAAAATGTGTAAAATTTTGTGTAAACATCTAAAGTGTATAATATTTCACTTGAATCCTTTTTTTGTTACTATGGCATCAGGCATAATTTTTTTTTTTAAAATTACCAGGAATTGTAACTATTACTAGCGGTGTAATATTACATTCCTTGCGATTCTCAAATATTTAGCTATACATTTTTGCAGTTTAGCTATCAATTATTATAGATCAGTAATTAAAAAGGATTGTTAATACATACAAAAGTGGGTTAGTTTCGGTCGATTTGAAACCACCATAATACCATTGATTGATTTTGATCTGGGGGTTGAAATCTAACATACCAAGAATATTATTCTAGAGGTGCACTTTCTAGGAGTATTCATTTTTTAATTTAATGAGCCGGATAATCAAATGTAAAATAAGTTATCGAATCCTATTGATCCAAGTAATTCTTTAGAGTTCCTGTTATGAGATTCCAGTTTTCAACTTCTTCATTTACTCATTAAATTTAATGTGTGTCCAACCAAGTGTCCAACTTAGATTTCGATAACTAAGATTTGTTACTTTTTGAATTACTTATTAAATAAATAATTTATTTTAAAAAAAGATTTCTAGAAGTTGTATGAAGACCCAAAGGATGATCAGCAGGACCAAAAATGGTGTAGTGAATCTGCTAAGTAATCTTAATAACATAATTTTGGGTTAAATTGGAAATGGAAAGATTTCCTTTGTTGGAGGATTTTTATTTTTAAACTTAGGATTTTCAAGTGATGCAACAGAGTTTATATAAATTTCCGAAGCTTTAATAAATGCAAATATTAGGAAATTTAAGCTTTGATCGGACGAGTTACCATAGTAATTATATATGAAATTTTCTATAAACATCTGAAACAGTTTAAATTACATATTTTAAATTAAACCTTATACCCCTTATGAATTCCAATTAGACAAGTTAATTGGTATTTTAATATTTTATATATTTTAATATAAATATAATTTGTAAGTGCGTAGCATTAAGTAGGAAGCATTATACATATTGTCCTATTCCAATTGTGTTAAGACTCAATCACACATACATCAAACCTAATCCTACATACAAGACTTTTTGACAATAACTTGGCTAGAAAAAAAAAGAAATTAAATTAAAGTTATGACCTCTATTAAAAATTCATTGAATGTTTACCGGAAATAAATACAATTTTTTTGATTAAAAATTTTTGAAAGACACTGGAGTGAGTACAGAAATCCTTCTGGTTCACTTATTTTTCCTGTATTAAATTTTTAATGTACTACTAATGGGAGGGTACTGTTTACACACGTTTATGTATCCAGGAAAACATTTTTATAGTAAATTGAAAGTCCTTGTCCTAATTTTTCTAGCTATACACAACTACACAAAACATCCTACACATATACATATATATATATGTTTAATAACACTCCCTTGATATTTTGAATGTGTATATTAAAGTTTATTTTACAAAAATTATTAAATTGCAATGTTTACATATTTCCGGTTACCATCAAATATAGGTTAACTTTTTGTTTTTGACATAAAAACTTTCAAATTCCAAGAAGTTTTTTTGTAAAGTTCATTTGTGGTTATGTGTGTAGGTTTTGAAGTTCAAGTTCTGTGGTTATTGAAATTTTCGAAGAATTTTCAAATTTTTGGATAATTTATAAAAGAAAATTTAAAAAATTATTTGAGACCAAAGTTTTCAGAAAAATAAAATTTAAAAATTTTACTAAATTAGTGAACTAAAAAGAGTTTGTAAATTTAATTTAACTATATTGTTGTGATAATTGTTTAAATTAGAAAAAATTTAATAAAAAATTTTTATTCAAATTAATTTAATTAATTCAAGTTAAACGTGACATGGCATTGATAATTGAAGAAAAGATGATAAAATAAATTATAATAATTATGTATATATACATAACCTTTTTTTTTCAACTTCATTTGCATATTTTATCTCAAACAAAAATCTTTTATTAGTAGTGGTAGTATTGGGACTCAGAATATCTTTTGAAAATATCCAGATATTGTCTGGATGTTTTTGAATTTATTTAGGATGTCGCTTTAAAATTAATTTAGTTTTTATTGAAATAAGAATCTTTCCATATTTTCTGTTTCATCTTTCGTCATTAGTTTAATTGTTACTATTTAAGAGAAAATACAATCAAAAAGATTGATTGTATTTAATTGTTGTTGTTGGGTTTTGTTTGGAAGCAAGCAGATTGTTTAAGTACCTTTTTCGTGAACTTCAAAAGTAATTACTTTAGTTATAGTTTAGTTTTAACCACACCTGTATAATACTGAGTAAAATTGTACTTAAGTACAGTTGTAAGTACTATTATCTTATTACTTTGTTAAGTACCAGGTAATAAGTACAGTTAGTACAAGTACAATTACCAAATACTCTTTACTTTGTCAAGTGCCAGTGTTACTTACATTTCGATCGTTACAAAATTTAAGTATAAGTAAAAGAATCAAGTAAAAATACTTGTTATTCCTAGAAAGTAATTAAATTTTGGGTTTAATTACTTTTGTAATTATTTTTTGATACTTAAGTATTTTCAAGTTATTAAAGTATCAAGAATTAAATTATCTTTCAAGTATTAAAGTGTTTTCAAATACTTTCATTTATGGTCCTATTTGGTACTAGTAAAACCCAATATTTCATTATTAAAGTCTGACAGTTACGAAAAACTGTCAAAATTTAGAACAAAATTAATTCTTAAAACAAAATTTGACCTATTACTTTGACTCATATTCCAACCATAATGAAAATTAATCATTAAAATGTCCAAAGTTTAGATCAAATGTATTTTTTCTAAATTCTATTTATTAAATTTTTAACGTCATATTGAAGAAGAATTGATGATTACAAATAATAACATTAAGATTAGAAAGAATTGAAAAAATTTATTAATAAAAATAATATCAAATTTTTGTCCAAATATAAATTTCCAATTAATTGTTATGATATTTGTCTTTTCAATGTAATTGTTTTGTTCGGAATATTCCTATAACATATTTATTTTGACGCGCCACTTTGATTTCCTTTTCTAAAAAAAAACCATTTTAAGAAATTAGGGCAGATTATGTTTAATAAGTTTTTTGTGTTGTCTAGCAGAAAGAATTTTATTACAGGACTTTAATTTTATTTATATCATTTATTAGGTATTGATTATTTTATTTAATGATAGGCGGCAGGCACGGCTTGTTGCATTTACTCGTCTTAGACTTCTATAACAACTGGGATGTTACTTCTCTTTAAAAATTATCTTACAGTCATTACCTGTTTCAAATGTACTTAATTAAATTGAAATAAATTATTACTTTTCAAGAAATTTCAATGCAATAATAGTAGGAACTGTATTATTTATTATATTTACGATGTTACTATGTTGAGTTCTCTTTATTAACTGCTTAAAACTATATCTTAAATCTAACAGCATTATATAATTTTGTATAATCAATGCAGGGTTGTCAAACTAATACATCTTCCCCTTTTAATTTGTTATTTTTATTAATAGTTACTAACTGAAATATATTTTACATTTTACAACATACCTAGGTGGCTTAAGACTGGTAACTGGTTGAAAATTTGTTCATTATAAGAATCACTTTGATGCATATTATATGTTTATATCTAATGTTTTCCCCTATCTACCTTCCCTAACAATCTATCGTCAATTTATCAATTTATTTTTAAAGAACTTTCAGAGAAATTTTAAGAATTATTAAGAATCCTATTTTGGCAGCCGACATTTAGCTTGATTTGTGTTGGTGTAATTGTAAATGTAACTATATTATACGATATTTATTCATTCTGAAAAATTTAAAGAATTCATTTGTCAGTTGTTTTGATTTATACAATATAATTATAATGCAATTTACTAATAATAAAACTGTAATAAAACTTCTATTTCATGGTTAATATTATTTTACAATTTAAAATAATAATTAAAAAAACTATAAAAAAATTAACAGAGTTTTTAATATTTTGTGGTTAACCGCAACAAGCGGTAATATGAAAAGTACGATGAGTTTTAGGTAACTAAACTGGAAATCATTTTTATTTAAAATTTCATAGAACAATATTTAAAATAAGAGTTAACAACCGTGGTAAAATTAATTTGAATTACAACGAAAAAATCTGTTTTAATTTAATGTTGCATAAAGTAATATATAGCGGTAATTATTTACGGTTATTTCATCATTAGGTATTTAATATTTTTATATTTTAAAAGTAAATAATTAAAAATATATTTCAGCAAACAATTTTTGGAACTTTCAATTAAAAATATTTGTACATATAAATTGATTTTGTTTTAAAAAGCTTATAGAAATTTATTTATTGAATTAAATTTTATATCTAAGTAAATAAAATTAATGTCATATCGCAAAATTTTGTTGACAAATTTATTATTAACAACATAGGGATATGTTGCGGTTTATATTAACCCCCCAATTTCTTACATTCGAAAACAAAAACCATTAGTTGCATATTTTCAAAAGACATGTAATGTACTTACGTTAGGACAAATTGTATGGTAGATTAAATAAAAATTAAATATTAAATTTAATTTAAATTAAATACTCTTTAAATTAATAATTCAATTAATATTTGTAATTGTTTTGGAAAATTGCGAAGTATTTTTTTGAGATTACCATTCAAAATTTTTAAATTTAATTATTTATCCGATACTATTGTGAATGTATTTATGAATTCTTTCATATTTATTTGATATTAAAAATGACATTTTAATTGAAAGCATCATTCACAATAGTAAACGACAAAATTAATTTAAAAAGAATAAAAACATTTGGAAAAAGATAAATTTCATTTGAAAAAGACGAAATTCATTAGGTAGGAGTGTAATGTGAATTTTAATTGTTGAAACTTTAGTCTTAATTACAACTAATTTCAAATTTTAAGCTTTCTGGTTATTTTTAACAGATGTTTTTTTATTTAATTTAATTAAAATACATATTTTTTAAATATATTTAATATTTAATATTGTTGATCTTTACTATAGATGGTATACTAAAATCATTGCAGAACTCAGAATTAGTAAGATAATACTTTTAAAAATATTTGGAATTTGTGCACATTTTTAAATATTTAAATAACACAATAGATAATATAAATATTTAAATGATTTTACAAGTTAAACAACGCTATAATCAAGTCAGGGTGTGAAATTCAAAAATATTATAAGATTAAAAATTAAATAAATACACGTTTGGTGTCATATTGCAATTAAAGGAATATCATTTTTTTTAAATAATCATAAAGCATTGACTTTTCTAATTGGTAAGAGAATTATAAACATTTAATTAAATAAAACTAAAAAAAAGCTGATTTAAATTTTAGTTCTTGATTTAATCATTAACAATCTTTCCTACTCGTGCTATTAATTATTTCTAAAAAGAGAAACATTTTTTTAAAAAGTGTGCAATTATATAAGTTAAATATATCTTAAATTACTAAATTCGATGTAATCGAATAATTAGCAAAGTAAAAATAATTATATTGTATAATATCAGATGTAAAAAGTTGAAAGATACGACGTTTTGTGAAAAATGTGTTGTCATATCTTAAGTTATGACGTCAAATTGATGAAAGTGTACTTTTAACAAAATTAAATAACTAAAATAAAGAATATAATTATACAATTAAATAAATAATTGTTGTAATTCAAGTTTTTAAAACAATTCAATCAAAGTTTTTTTTAATAAAAAACTGCTTTTTTGATTTGAAAAATAATATAATGAGCAAAATGGTATTTTGATGATAAATGAAAAATTATATTCTAAAAATAGAATGGTAATGCGTGGATGTCATGTTAAAGACCTCTCGTAGAGATGCTTATTCAGTGTTTCCACACCTTGATATTAATTTTAATAAATGAAACTTTTGGATTTAATTATTTTTTGTCTTACTTTACAGTTTTCCTCATAATATAGGTATTCGAAGAGCTATCAATGATACATCTATCCATGTAACGGTTTATCGATGACAGAGTTTATATAGAGAATGAGATTGAACTAAGATCATTTTGTAATGCCGAAATCTGTACCCTTTAAAAAATAGATCAACTGAAATTGAAAATTATCAGCCTAAAAGGAGTTCTTTCTAACTTGGATTGTACGTCACAGCACTATGACAACACCATTAATCGATACAAAGTAATAGATACCATAATAAAAGCAGCATCTTTAACTTACTTACACGATTAACTTACTTCTAACCAGAATCAAATACCATAGAATTTATTTGTGTTTTATTCTTTCCAATTTCATTATTTTGGAATTCTGCCATGTCTTTGAAATATTTCATTAAATATAAAGAAAGAACGTGTTATTAGATATATTGTGGGTTTATGAATTCTTACCGTTTAAAACGTGATAATTTAAAAATAGGACAGATTATAATTTGTAGATTTCATCTGAAATTGAATAGACCTGATTACAACTATGATTACAATGTGTAAATTTTTTATTCCAATTTTCTTTTATTGGTTTTTGAACTTTTTCAGAAGATCCAATAAATTTCAAATATTCAACTTAAAGGTAAGTTATGAGAGTTGTGAAACTAATTCAAAATTAAAAAAATTTTGATATCCAAATGAATTGATTTAATCTTAACGTTTCTTTAGATAAGTTTCTTCGGATTCAAAAGAATTTTGAATGGGTTTGAAAAAGATAGTTTAGAAGTTACATCTTGTATTTACTTTTAAGTTCTTTTAAAATCGTTTTGTAGGATTTATATAATCCTAAATGTATTGAAGACATTTTATTATTTAAACAGCTTTATAATTTAATGGGGATATAACAGAGGTGTTAGAAAAAAAGTAGTTGGTGAGTGATTCAGAATTGAATCATTTAAAAGATTTGGAAATTGTAACTTTTAATATTTGAATAGGGTAGGAATGAATGATAGTGCAGTTACTCTCTTAATTCTTCCTCAGAAATCTATTGAGTGGGTATATTACTTATTAGGCATTTGTCTAGTAGAGACTTCCCTTCCCTTATCTACAAAATATGAGTATGAGTAACTAAACTGTAAAATGGGATGTTTAAGTGAAATAAGAGTTATACGGTAGATATTCTTGAATTGTTTCAGGACCAAAAGAACAAATAAAACCGTTATACTATATTTTGGACTTCATATACGTTAAGTTGTTACCGAATTCGAAGATCAAAATCACTCTAATGGGTGAAACTAAAAGAAATTTTGGTATTTTTAAAAAATCCTAATGATTTTAATATAGAATTTAAAATTTTCATAAGTTTATTCGTATTTGGAATTGTGCCTAGGTAAAAATATAAATGCCTAGGTAAAAAAATACTGCCTACATATACAGAAAATTAAACCACCCTGTTACATATAAAAAGAAATAGTTTTTTTTAAACCTTTTGTCTTTTCTTATATATTATTTTTTAATATGTGTAATTATTAAACTATTAAATTGCTACATATGCTTTTTTTTTGACACCTACAACCTTCAACTCAGATCATTTGTAATTAAAGGTGTTTTGTTAAAGGGTATTTTTCATTTGATATGTAATAAAAAATTTTAATCCCATAAATTGCCAACCCATATTATATAACATATCATTAATTATTTCAACTTAGTAAGTCCACCTATTTAATTCCATCTAATGGATCTTTCAGAAGAAAACAAAAAAAATCATAGAAAAACAAATTAAAGCAACGAGCAGTTCTGGGAAAGGAAAACTATTACTATCGCACAAGGAGTTTTGCAAATAAATCCATTTTATTTTTTTTTAAATCCAAAAAACAAAAATTTAATAAAACATTTATCCTAATTATGTTTGGATACATTTGGGTGTCAATTAGCATTTGTTTTTCTAGTCTTTTGTGTGCCACTACCAACCAAAGATATTCGGTTTGCTTTATAGTTAAATGACACCAAAAATAAAAACAAAATAAGAAGAAAATTAAAAAACAAATATGAAAAATGTAACTTGTGTAACATCTGGTGCTTGTTTACCTTTTTATAAGACTTATTTAACAATTTCATATGAATATTTGTTTTTTAAAATTAAATCACAACAAAATGTTACAATTTAGATTCAAAATCTATAGATTCATATTAGAGAACTTAAAAAATATTACAATTATTAGATCAGGTGATTCTTTTATTCTTTACTGTACCTCAACGATATACTGTTTAAGTGTAATTCCACGATATACTGCTGAAGTAGAGTATATCGTGGAGGTACATTGAATAAGAGTTAATTTAGAAATGATATGAAGCCATATACTAAAATGTGTTAGTATCGTATAAAATTAGCACAAAAAAAATTATATTTCCCCCAAAATTATGCAATTTAATATTTTTATACAAATAAAATTATATTTTCCCTAAAATTATGCAATTTAATATTTTATAATTTTAATATTAGGCAGAGGCCTCGGTGGTGCAGTGATAAAGTACTTGGCGTTTCAGCCGAAGGAATGTGGTTTCGATCCCCGCTTAGATAACTTTAGAAATCATTTATGATATGTAATAAATAAATAAAATTTTGCCCCTAAAAATATGCAATTTAATATATTATAATTTAAAGATTATTATTAATAAATAAATAATGGCATTAGCAGCTGAGGGCTTTGCTAATATTTTATTACTCATTATATAATATTAGAAATAAATAAATAAATTATCAAATTGCCAAGGTTTCTCTGTAAGGTATCGGTTAAGTACATAGGTTATCAATCGAGGAATATTTTATTCAAATATATACACTAATAAGTAGAATAAGATGAAAAAGATTTCGAGTTTTAACAGTAATATGAACAAATTGAACAAGTTTCTAAAGAATTTATATATTCATATATATTAAAATAACAAATACATTAATTTATAACAAAAGAAAATAACATTTTTACTTTAATTTAATATTCATTTTAAGATTTTATATTTTTTTTAAATTGTGAAATGTCGTCCTACTGTTTATCTGGTCAGTCTTTAGTTGTTTTTGTTACAAGTAGCCAGTTTTTTTAATTAAAATCTCTGAGATTTTATTTGATTTGCGTTCAGGAGGTTAAAAATTTTAGAAGATAACAGCAAAACCTTAAACTCTTCAAAGTGTTGGATTTCTTAAAACCTCCTTTTCAAAATTATCTTCCATCTTACTTTAAACAGTAGGTAAAGCAACTATAGCACTTGAACAGTGTCTAAAGTTTGACGATAGAAGAAGACTACTTATAACAATGATAATATATTTTTATAACAATTGAAAATACTGAAGTGGTTATCACCAGAATAGGTAGAAGCAATAGTCGGTCCGGTCCCCCTTCAATATAGGACTGAATTTTACACGAATGAAATTTATTTAAACAAATTTTGATAGTTGTAAGTTCTATTAACCGGGGGGATAGAGTTTGATCATCAGAACTTAAATCACATTTTCCATTAAAGAGAAACTTTCTGCCAATGCTGCCAGTTTAGTTTTATACTAATCCAATTCGTATGCGTTAAATTCTAAGTAATTCTTCTTAGGAATACTTTCAGAAGCGCTATAAATTTTGCCCTCAATTTAAAATTTAATTTTCAATATTTCTTTTTTTTTTAGGGTCCTTTATAACTTTACACCTGTACATTTGTACAAATACCTGTACTGATATTTCTGTTGAAATTAAATTTTTGTTTACACCCACAGAGTTGAATTACAAATGTTATATATGTATAGATACATTGTAGTTGTAGAAACATTGTAGATACATATACAATTGTTGCAAAAAAAATTGTTTTCATTTGAAATTATTCAGGACAATTTTTTATAATAATATAAAAGTACTTTAAACAACTGAATTAAATACATTGTATTCAGAACGGAATACATTTGGTGCAGGATTTTTAAATTGAAACCAAAATGTTTACTCAGGTTTTTGTATTGGTGCTTCTTTGGTATTTTTTTTAACTTGCAACTTGCAAAATTTATTAATTACACTACTGCTTTTATAACGACTGTTATTGCAATTTTTAAGTGGTTTTGTGATACAACACTTCAGCATTTAATGGTTAAAAAAAATTTTTTTTTTTGAATTGTCGTTGGTACAAGGGTGGGGTTGGAACAAGTTGGAATTGTTTTATATCATCTATTATGGTTTTTGGTTACATTGTTTTCATTTAATTTCCTGGAAAAAGAAACATTTCCTTATTTTTCAATTTGAGAATTTCAATAGACTGAAAAATTCTAAAGGGGTGAGGTTCCTATTTATTTTTCCCCCGAAATATTCCTCATTCCTTTGGTGGTTCTTTTTTTGCTATTTTACTTTGATTTGGAAATGCGTTCAGAAATGATAACGAATGAATTATAAAATTTGTAAAAAAGGGAATTGTAGTAATTCATTTGAAATTCGTTTAACTTTTATTTAAAAAAATTATTCTGAATTTCTTTTTATTGGATTTGTTTAAAAATTAAATTAACATTTAAGTTAAAGTATTGCTATCTGTAGGAATTGTTAGGTATACCAGAATTTTTTTTATTACATGTAGAAGGGAATACCTAAGGAAGTTTTAATTCGGGCACTGATTAAAAACTATATATTATTTCAGGATTTTGAAATGACAGGATTTTCTTAATCAAACTTTAAAATTAATTTTAAATTCCCACATATTATGAGTACCTAAACTTTACATAATGCAGATCCAAACTAACGCTTACAATAATGCAGGAACGGCATATGAAGTTCTTCTATTTTTGTCAATCTGATTGAATGTTTAAAAATTTGGGAATTCCATTTTTAAAGTTGTTATTTTATAAATTAGTTCCAACAAGGCCACAATTTAATAAAAGTCATGCACGATCTTTCTTGCAGACAGAATGGAATACACGAGTAAGTCTTGTTTTCAAGTTTGAATTTTTATATTAAGTTCCGATTTATAGGAGTGAAACGTGCCTCACAACAAAATTTCAAACACCACAAACTACAGGGGTTAATCTATAAATGCCGCGGTAGAGCTATTATGCCGTATACTCTGATTTTGGTCCGTAAGCAATGACCGTCTGGAAAGTTAAAAGCCTACGTATTTTAGTGGAACATAATAGGTGCAGAAAGTCGAGATAGATTGTTCGTTTTATTTTTAAAAAAACTCTCTTTGCCTATGTTAGGGTTACGTAGACAGTAAGCTGTCAAATTAAGTAGTTACCTTTTGAGAGAAAGAGAAGGCGTTAATGTTAAACCAAGGTATGTTATAGAACAATCCAACACGAAATTGGAATACGCAGCTTTGGAAGAAATTATAGTAATAGAATCAAATCATATCGATGGAGTCATCTATTGGAACTCCTATGCTTCAAAGAGGTGTAAGATAAATTTACAAATATGAAATTTACATTACAATGAAAAATCGAAGACTCCTTTTTAAAATAACCTTGAAGATATTTAAAAATTTTTTTTTTAAAAAAGCCTAAAGTAAAGTACAAAATATTGAAGAACTTTAAAATGACGTTTGCTTTGGGTCAGCTTCTTCTGTTCGCAGTTATTACATATTTTACTTGTAATTGCGATTCGAAAGGGTAATTGAATAGCCTTGGGAAAGTAAAGAAAAATATGAGTCCTTTTTTTTATTTTGCTGTTTATTATGAAAAATAATATCCTGAAAAATTTTAATATCCTTATGTTATCCTTACATTAAATAATTATTATTTAAATAACATAAATAATAATGTTTTATGGCTTCTGAATTTATTATTTGTACTTTGGACTTTATTATATGTGGGCTTCTTAAAATAAGGTAAAATTTATTTTTAATAAGTAATTATTTGTAATTTAAAGCAAGCATTTTATTTCAAAGGTTTATATTCAAAGTTTTTTAAAATATTTTTTTTTTATTTCTTAAAGTAATATTAATTCATGCACTTAATATTTAAGAAGTCGTTGCTTAGATGTTGTAAGGGTTTGAAGACAGTGCGTGTTAATGATAAATGAAACTGAAATTGTGTTAAAAAAACCTTCATGATATTTAAAAACCTTTGAAATAGGAGAGCTGCTGTTTAGTTAAAATTTTTTAAATTTTAATCAAAACAATTATCAAGTGCATTTTTAGAGCATTACATCCTGAGTCGATTAAGGGGGATCCGTCTGCCCGTCCTTAATACGATAATTCAAAAAATAACGGCGCTATTGGAATGAAATTTATATTGTATAATGACTACAGATTCATAATGAGGAATGTAATTAAGGAGATTGAAAACGGGCGAAATCGGACCATGGGTTCGAGGTCTGGAAACTTACCATTTAATTAAAGGCAAACGCAGACCAATGAAGATAGAACCTTGAAAATTGTTGAAAGACTGTATCTTCCTATTGCTCTTGTATTTCTAAAATTTAGAATGAATTGAACTGACGGTTCGGATACCACCCACACACCTCCCAAGACTTAAAAGCATATTTTTGAAATTAATAAAGATATTAAATTGATATTTGCTACATGAAGTTCTGTCCTGCTTTAATTATGAAATTTGGGATAAATTGGAGTGGTGGTTCTGGTACCTCCCACGCACCCTGAAAGAACTTAGAACTATTATTCTTTTTATAATGAAAGGGCTCAATTTGCAATTAAGGAATCTAAAATTTTTCCTAATATACATTATGAAATAATATACAAATGATTTATCTTGAAGGTTTTCTTGATTTAATATCTTCAATTAATGCTACAGCTTCGGATTCCAGAAGAGTTATTGTTCTAAGAATTATTTTAAAACAGCATATCAGAATTATCAGAATTTACTGGTGTTGATTTATAAGAAGCTGAAGTATTTACATAAAATTTAAAGTTTAACAAAATTTTATTTCATTCAATATATAAATATTTACATTTAAATTACAAAAGTATCATATCTTAAATTCCATTATTTGCTTGGTTAAATTGGTAAAAGGTAAGAAAATATTGGTGTGATTAAAAGGAAATTGCATGTTTTAATATTTACGGAAATTTTGATGGAATTGAATTGTGCAATATCAGGACAGTTGTAATTATTCGTAAATATAAAGTAATAGAATTATTTTAGGAACATCAGTGCGGATGGCATTTCAAAAATTTTTTAATTGGTCTTTTTTTATCTTCATTACAAGATCCGTATTTTAATTCGAATAAACTTGGTAAGTGTGAAGTAAGGCTTGAAGTGTAGGCAAGGAAAAATGTAGTTTATTTGAAGGGCAAGCAGGCATGACACACATTTTCATCAAGTTAGCTTAATTTGTTTGTATAAGCGTTATCAAAAACTTTTTTCAGATATTTTGGGGATCTATCCTTAAACAACGCAAACGACATGGAAACCTTGTCCCAATTCCTTGCAAGTGATAAAAAAAAGAGTAGAATATTTCAATGTTAAAAAAAGGATTTGTGGAATCAATTTCCATAGATGTAGATGTTTTCTTATTACAGGATTTCAATATAGTCTAACCCAGTTTTCGGACTAAAAACCTTGTAACTCTTGAAGATTTGAAAGATAATTAAAAAATGGGATAGTATTAGAAATGAAGGTTCATAATCTTTACTACCGACACTAAAACGAGAATTATCAATATTGTGCAGGGCCGATGGTATTTTAATTTTCTTAAAAGGTTAACGAAAGTACTTTGAAGGCTGTGATCTCGGAAACTGTTAGAAATGGATGTCATGTTCATGTCAAACAATCGCTTGTTTGTTATGAACTCCTTTATTATCTTTGTTCTTCTAACCTTTCAGTCACGGACACCCTGTATACCTATTCGAAAAAATCTAGGAAAAATTAACGGTAGGGTGCGGTAAAGGCCGTGGCAGTAGGGACTAATAAGCCTTAGCTCCAAATTTAATTAAGAAATAATATCTAACTTGTGATCTGTAGGCTTTGTTGTATTCTGATTTTGGAAACATCTGTACCAACTTAAATTATACAGAGTTCTTATAAATATTTGTTGTTACCATGGTAATAATAAAACAATTTGTCATGTAAATAGGTTCGAATCACTTATAAAGGACTGGCTTTTATTATTTTAAATTATAGATTAAAAACTCTCGGGTCCTTTCTTGTTAAACCAAATAATGCTGTTATTTAATTTAGTATTGGATAAAATAAATTATAAATTAATAAATTCAACCATTCCTTTACAAATTATTTTATTAACAAGACCATCTATAGATTTAAAAATATTGATAAGAAAAGTTTTGTTTATTTTTTTAAATAAACAATTTAAAAAGTTCAATCAACTTATTGTTATTTGATCCTTTTTGAATAATATCTAATACTTCTATTTTACATGGATTTCTTGAATATCCTTTTTGATTTTGTTTTTTAGTTTTTCTTTTGTTCTAAAAATTACAATCTAAAGGATTTTATTTCTTAGAAATTGTATTCAAATGGTTTAGGTGTTACATGAATTTTCTCTTTAATCGAAAATCTAAAAACAAATATCCTGTCTAATAAAGGAATTAGAACTAATAAATAAAATATTTAAATATTAGGTGTTAAATAAAAAATAAAAAGGAAAAACAGACATACATTGGGGAGAAAAAGTTTATAGTTTCAAATTTATTTCTTTATTGAAACAAAAAAGTTTCAATATTAATTTAAGAAATGATGTATAATTTAGATCATAGTAGTGATTTGCTTCATTCTTCCTTACTTTAGGAGCGATAAAGCTATAGGGGTGCTTCGTCCTTCAACACTACTTGACTTCATAGTAGACTTAATACTGCAGTTTTATACTTATATAATTTTTTTTAAATTATTAGTGGATAATATAAAACTGATAGCAAACTGTGCCTCAAAACTACTCCTCAGTAGACGGTTGTTGGGGTGTACTGGGACATTGAATGCTCAAATAGCTATATTTACTCTGTTATAATTGTTCAAATATGAGGCTTTCTTTAGTATTTGATACATAATTGCATTAAGCCTTTTTCATGTAGAGCTTATCTGAGTAGGGTATAGTATGTACAAAGTAAAGTTCAAGTCACTAGCTCCCAAGTTGAAAATTAATTGAAACCATTTTCTTTCAATTCTTTCAATTTATTGACTATTAAATTATAATTGGGATTTAGGGATTATTACTTCGTCTAAGCTTGTTAACATTAAAACTTGTAGCTTTCCAAAAATAATTTCAATTGGGAATTGGGGAATTCAAATAAGTATTGGGATTTAGTTTATTATGCACTTATACCTAAAAATAGTGTGAATTAGTTTTTATTTCGTTAAGTAATTGGAAGTTTGTTCATAGCGTCATGAGTTGGGTACTGTTGAGTTGGATATTGGGTGTGTATCCGATTGATGGCATAGTGGTTAAAGCTTCGGCCTTTCAATTGAAGGTTCTCGCGTTTAAACCTGGTGGGATCATAACTAATAAACAAATAAAATTTACAATTTATATCATAATAGTTTTTATCATAATATAAAATGCATACCAGCCATACTGGAAAAGGAAAGGCTGAATCTCTCGTTTATAAATAAATTAATAAATAAAAAATATCATCCGTGTATTATTTTCCCCAGTGTAGTTTTGTTAGACTTCTTTACAAAAAAAATTCCATACAAATTTCTGTCTGATAAGCATAATAAAAAGAAGGCAATCTGATATTATATTGTTTAAGGTAAATGATCTTTCATTCCTTCTTGTCCTTCAAAGTGTCAGTTTAAAGAATCACCAATGATAGTATTGGGATTTTATAATGATGACAATGGAAATTTTTCAAGTTAAATAAGTTGTGAGTGTTTATTTTAAAAAAAAATTTATTTATATTCGAAGAAATGCTTTTGTGGTGAATGTATTCTTAAATTTAATACTAAATTTATTTCAAATTAAAATATTTGTTTTAATAGTGAACACTCTGTTAAATAATGAAATCGCTTAAAGGGTTTTTTGTTTTAATTAAACTTGCGTGAGTATAAAAATGGCAGATGGCATTATTTAATAAAAAAAAATTGTCTTAATTTATTTCCAAATTCTAGTTTTATTAAATCTCAATCTTTTTTTAAAATATTTTAAATTACTTTGGGCGATACTTTTATAGCAGGACTATATTTAAATTTTTATTAGGATTTTTTTTTTTAAATTACACATTTTAAATAAAATTTCAGAAGGTTTAAGTTAAACTGAGGAGATCCTTGGTAATCTTTTTATAAATTTATTAAAAATTTATTTTATTATTTTATATTTTTTGAAACTTGTCTGCTGCAATAAATAAGAATTAAGGTTTTATGAAAGTGAAATGAATTCATTTTATACAAATAACAATGAAATATCTGTTCTTAAGTTTGATATTTATTAGGTTGACCAAATCAATGTACAGGTTTTCAAATTCTTTGAATTAAGAGAAGTCTTTGAAATCAAGCGACTATATACATTTACAAGAATAGTAGTTAGTGCCCTATAGACACTTCTCATTGGAATTTCCAAAAATCCATTCATTCGAAACCAAACTGGATATTTGTATCAAATCAATTTACGAGACGTCTTTGAAATCAAGCGACTATATACATTTAAAAAAATAATAGTTAGTGCCCTGTAAACACTTCTCAATGGAATTCCCAAAAATCCATTCACTCCAAACCAAACTGGATATTTGTATCCCAGGTCCCAACCTAAATTTTCTTCAAAAGAGTTAAGGTTTTGGTGTGCTGAAGTCGTATACTAGCAGAAGGAACTACACACAGATCCAATAGGTGGCTTTTAAAGCTTTCCATGTCACTCGTAAAAACAAAAAAAAAACTTGTATGGTGCGGCTTCAGATTGAGTTTTATTTCAAACGATCTACTATATGTCAATCTATAAATCGCCAAAAAACTAGAAATGTAATACAAGTTTTGGTGGAGTATTACTTGCAAAAGTTAAGCCTTCCCTCAAATAACTTATATAGAAATCGAATTTTTACTAAAATTAACCAAATGATTATACCGTTTGTTTTCGGAAAGAATATAAAAAGGAAATTTCTATTTTAGATTTTCGATTTATCTGATATCTAGAAATAACATGATAACAGAAACCTTAAACGGTAATTTGAAAAAAGTTTTAATTTAGGGTTGAATATAGTACAATGAATATAAATTCTAAGCCAATCTAACAGTCACTTCTACCAACTTACATATAACTTTTAAAAGATTATCTTTTTAATCGTGTTTCAAGCTGTATTTTGGGGTTTTATATTCTAAAAACAGTCCAGTACTCGATAAGATTGATGTTTTAATGGTCTTACAGAGTTTCTTTGAAAGCTTATTATTATAGCCTATCTACAATGACGCTCTCGTTTCGCTCTCATTACGTAGTCAAAAAAGGAGTGTCCACAATGAAATTTACATGACAGCGTTTTTTGACATTATTTTGTTTACAAATTTCATGAATTAAAAAATATTCAATAGTTTAAAGTTTATTGTATAGCTATTTTGAATAATGATTTGATATTATTTAACCCTAGATAGAAAAAAAATTAATAATTTTACTAATTTTTTATTCTGACTATATAAATTTTTTATGTTTCAATAAAAAATATTTTTCAAAGTTCAATTATTTGACATTTGAATACGAAGCGAAAGCGAAAAAGTTAAAAGTTAAACAACTTTTTTAATGATTGCGTTATGGCTGCAACATGGCTGCGTCTATTATAGAAATATAATTCAATACATTCATATAATTCAATACATTTAACTTAGTTTGACAGAAAGTTACGTGCAGAGAGCGAAACGAGAGCGTTTATTGTAGATAGGTAATTAAAATACTAGGGACTTTACCGTATAGAGGTCCTTCAGAACAGATTCTTATACTTTTTATACCCGTATGACTATATAGTCAAAGGGTATAATAAATTTGCCATTACGTTTGTGACGCAGAGAAGGAGGGGGGGTAGATATAGACTCAAGTGTATGGATCGGATCAGAATCGAAAAATAAATCGATTTAGCTATGTATGTCCGTCCGTCTGTCCGTCCGTCTGTCCGTCCGTCCGTCCGCACGATAACCCTAAAACTAAAGGAGCTAGGATCTTGAAATTTTCGCAAATTCGTTTTTTTGCAATAACCGTCATCGCTATTTAAATCCAGCCATTTTGGTCCATGGGTTCGGGTAGCTGCCATACAACTTCTTTTTTTATATGAGCATTACTCTGTACCTATTACAGCTGCGTGTCTGAAATTTTGCCAAAAGTAGTTTAGTTTTATGGCCAAAGTTTCTGCAAAATTTGGTTGGTCTGCTGCAGAGGGTTCGAGTAGCTGCCATACAACTCCTTATTTTATATGAGCATTACTCTCCACCTAATGAAGCTGGGTGTCTGAATTTTTGCCAAAAATTGTTTAGTGTAATGGCCAAAGTTTCTGCAAAATTTGGTTGGTCTATGACAGAGGGTTCGAGTAGTTGCCATACAACTCTTTATTTTATATGAGTATTCCACTACACTTAATAAAGCCAAAAGTAATTAACCGGATGATATAATGTACATGTTACGGTCATACGGGTATCCCAGAGTTGACACAGTCTACTCTACTACACTCTTCCTCGTTTTAGATTTAATTTATTAGTAAAAACAGTTTAATATGTACATATGATTCCAATCAGATTTAATTGTATTTATAATAATTTTATACTAATTATGTAACCACGTGCAATACACATATAAAGGTTTTGTTATGTAAAAATATCATACAAAACTAAAAAAAAAAAGGGTTTGATAGTTATTCAAATCGATCGATTACAGATTTTTCATGAAGTATCACCATTACTTTATTAAGTATCATATGATTACCATAATAGAACATTTGTAGTCATATGGGATTAAAAAGGATAAATTGTACACGTGTATGCTTCATTGTACATGTATGTGTAATATTTTTTTTTTATGATCGCTCATAAATAAAAGGATAATAAAAATATATATGTATCTATATGTATAATCAATTTCTATCTCCAAGTCCTTTTTTTTTGCTATACAAGGACAGGTCAATATTTATATCTAGAAGATATTTCTTGAATAAACTGTTGTCACGAAGATTGTGAAAAAGAAATTGAATAATGTTATGATTGAATAAAAAAAAATATTAAAAAGTAACTGTTTATTAACTGTGAAATAGTTTTATAATAAAATTAAAAAATTAATTATAAATTAATTGGATTTTATGTAACTTAAATCTTATATCAATGAAATGTTGATTATAATTTGTAAGTTATTATGTAATCGAATAAAAGATTTATAATTAAAAGATTATGATTGATTTTCAAATATATCTGGAAAATTTTTTATTTTAATTGGTATTTAAATTTTGATGGACTAATCAATTGACTAATCAAAATTTTATAAATGAATATGGTCACATTGAATGTTATTTTGAAAACGTTGTCATTTGAGAATCCTTAGAGAGTCTTTAGAGAATCCTTGTCTAGGTCCTTGTAAGATATAAATAGTTGAATTGCTATATAAAATTTTGATAAACTTAATAGATGCATTTATGGCTAAGGAAGATCAAAATTTTGAAGAATTTCTTTAGAAATATAGTTTTTGAGTTCCTTCCAATTACCTTAAGAAGGATAGACTTTGAAAGTTATTGAAAAGAACAAAATAAAGTTTTTCATCCAAATATACAGAAGAATGCACAAATTAAAGAGACGGAGTTTTTAATGACAAAGCCTTAAGAAATATATAAGCAGAACTGCTTATATTATCAGAAATTTTAAACAATAATTATTTCAAATCCCAAAGTCACGAATACGAAAACAGAGACGGAGATAATTTTTCTGAGAGCGATTTTTTTCAAGCAAATGGCTGAAAAAAATTGACGCATATGGTCACTTGCTCACACGCTATCTGAGTGTCTGAGGCTTTATTCTAGGAAAAACCCAGGACTTCAGTGTAAAACAACACTATGACGGTGAATTATACAATAAAGCAAAAAAAGAACAACATGCACTTAGGTTATTAAAAGTTTCGAAATCAAATAGATAATTCAACAAGAAGAAATACCTTCGTCTGTTAACTAGATCATAAAAAGATAAATACTTTTCCATTCCATATTACAATGATAACAGGACTGCGGTTATGAGTTCATGCGAATTGAAGTCGAATCTATTGATTACTGCAGAAGCTCAAGGATTCTAACATTCCAGAAGCTCAAAGATGAATTATAATTTAAAACGCAAAAACAGTTGTGAGAAGAAATTTAAGAGAGGGTTCATTTAATACTTAATTTTGGCCAATGCCTCACTTTGTTGGATCAAATTATTTTGTTTTAAGAAAGTAGACTCCTTATTGCAAAGGAACCTTCTGAACCACCCAAAATAGTATTATAAGCACATTTGAAATGCTCCATAATAAAATCCAATCACGACTATTAATTTTCCATTCAAATTTTTTTTTATGATTCCTTTTGTAAATTCTTTATGGTTCCTTTTGTAAATTCATATTCCCACCAAATCAATATTTTGTCCTTTAAAAGTCACTTAAAACTTAAATATTGAAACAGAAAGTTCTTTATGACTTAATATAATAAATACATTTGTAAAAAAAATTCCCCCACTCCCCCCTTCTACGTCTTCTGTTATAAATATACATTTTGTATAAAAAGAAAACTATTACAGAATTTTCCAGAATAATTTATCCTTTCTGGAATGTCCTTTGACTGAAAATGGATGAATGTACGAATAAAAACTATTCAAAACTAACTTCTTTCTTTTCTTGCACTTTGAATTTAAAATTTTTTTCCTCTCTAACTATCAAGAATACAAATTAAATGTTACACGAGTGTTTCTTTCTTATTCATTGTATACGTGCATTTTGGTCCGTGTCTAACTTCCCTTTTTTTGAATTTATCACGAAAATATTAAAGGATTCGTGCTTTAAAAAAAGTCGAAAAAACGAAAAGTACAAAATTAAAAAAAAAAAAAAGAAATAAAAGAAAAACAATAAAAATTAAAAAATTTTTAAAAGTATTTTTTAAGTACTTTCCTTAAGAGTATTCAAGTGTATTGGCAAGTGTACTGGATATGTGTGTAGTGATTTTAAATATAAAATTCAGTGGTCAAATAAAAGAAACATTGAAAAAAAATAAACCCTTTCACCGCAAGAAAATCGTGTTTTAGAATTTTAATCAGTTAAGAATTTATAAGTAAGTATAGTGGTCTTTCATATTTCTTTGTATAGTTTTGTATGTTTTTTTCTTAAGTATTGGCTCCCAACGTTCCTTAATAAGTTCTTTAAAATATATTTAAAAACTTTGTATGTGTTCAATCAGACAAAGGACATTTCAACTTTGATATAAAAGAACTTCAAAAGTTGTGTTTCTTTTCTTTACTAAATGATTAATTTAAGAAAATCTTTTTTTAAGTAATTTATAATTTTTTTTTGCAAGTTTTTGAAGATATTTCGTTTTGGTTTAAATTAGGGTGGGTCAAATTTGACATAATGATTACCATTTGATGAAATTTGATATTTCGAAAATTTAAATTTGATCATCAGGAAGCTTCAGTAGTAAGGACTAGTAAATTTTTATTAATTTTAAAATTGTATCAATTTTAGAGAAATTAAATTACATAAGAACTGTATCGGTTTTAAAGCAGGACAGGGCAGTTAAATTCAATAAAATATAGTATGTTTTGGGGAGTATGGAAGGAAAATATTGTATAGACCATTGTGGCCTTATTTTAAAGTATTGGGCATATTAAATTTTCAAAGTCTCTTAAATTAGATAAAAATATATTTATAGAAGAATGCGTATTTAACCTCCATATTTATAGATCGCATGCCCACTCTAAAGCCGGTAATAGAGCTTATGTTGTGGGTATACAACATATAAGGGGACAAATTTGCCTCAATTATCTAGTAAGGTTTTGAACATATTTTTTATAAAAGGTGCAAAAATGAATCTTGTGGGGCAAAATATTTGCTTTAAGTTTATCATTAGAAAGTGTTGAAGGTTTTTAATTAAAAATTTACTTTTAAAACAGCCTATATTTCGGATTCTTTTGTGGTTAATTCAAAAAAAAACCTTTTCCATGAAGTTTTTAGAAATGGTGAGAACTTCCGTGTAATTCAACGTTTTATATGAACCTAACCTCTGCCGCTTGCCTTCCGTTACTATTAAGGAACTTTTACTAAATTTTATATCCATATTTTGCCTATAGCTGGTAAAAGTCTCTCTATATATTTGCAGCTGATCTGTATTTGTGGCTACTTAATATTTGTTTTACAATATCATCTAAAGCACCTTTAATTCAAGTTATTGAATTCAATTGGGGTTCGTATTAGTCATATTAATTTTTTTAAAAATTTGGACCACTCTAATATAATTAAAGTTTACCTTTGTTTTTACTAATCAATTTAGTTTTTTTAAAGTTGAACAATGTTATAATATAAAATCATGGATGTATTTTGATTATAGTACTTAGAAATTTTTTTTTTTGTTTTAGAAAAATAAAGGAGCAATTTAACGTTCAAGAAAGCGTCATTTGTACCTTTCAGACTTATTGTAGAAATAAAATTAAATAATAACATTTGTGACGAATATTAAATTGTTTTTATGTTTTTTTTTCTTTCGTTTGTCTTTGAAAGAAATAAAAAATGTCACCTTGATTTAAAAATGAAATTTTTCTAAAAATATAAAAATCGCGAAAATAGTCAGGTTATTGGAACTTCAATTACAACGTCAAATTTTAGAAAATACAATTTCCAAAATAAAGTAAAAAATTATAACTTTTAAGCATTATAAGTTACAAAAGATTTAAGAATGCATATTGTATATAACTTTAATTAAAGGTGTTGTAATTTAATAGAATAAGTTCGTAATATAAATTGAAGGGGCCAATTATAGGGAATCTTTAAGATAAAATTTATATTAAGAAAGTTAAAAGTAGTTTAGAGTTTTATAGAGTGGGCCAAAATATGTCTGGTTAAGCTAATTGTATTAATACTTTTATTTTTTATTTATTAAAGAATCCTCTTAGAATAATGATACTACTCTTTGGTAGTTGACTGTTAGATGTTTAGTAATTCTCTTCACTATCAACTATTCTGTTTTTATTAGGGTACTGAATGGTAAGACGTCAATGCGACGTTTCAATATGTCAACTAACAATCAACAATCCGTTATTCCTTATCTGGGAATTCTAACTGTTTATTCACCCGGGAATTGAAATCAATGGCGACGACATTCCAAACCTCAAATTTAAAATCAAACAAATAATAATTTTAAAACAATGTATAGACATAAATACTTTGAACACAATGGTCACAGAGGTTATGTAGGCGACGATGATGGATGAATTGTAGATTTATTTTATATATTATAAGCATTGTGTTCGCATTTTTGAGATTTTAAAGCGTCGCAAGAACGTCATTAGCAGCGCGGATAATTCAAAGTGATTCAAAATTGATTTGAATTTTAATGCACTTCTTTTGTTGCTTTGACTGAAAGTTTCTCATCACATAGACCTCTTCTATTCAGAACAATTTCCAAATAGTGAACTTATCCATTCATAATTCCAATCTGCCTACATTATAAACACAAAAGCAATCAAAGTTTTACGCCATTCCAATTCTATCATTATATACACATACACACACAATACATTCATAATATGAGAATTTTGAAAAAAAATAGAAATTTATAAAATTAATTTTCTTTATGAATTTTTTATCTTTTTCAATTTTAATTGGCAGAGCGCCATCCTCTGCCATTCTGATTATGATAAAAAGAAACGCATTTGATATGTATGATTTATTCTCAGAGGAATATAATTGAAGTTCTACTACAGTGTTCTTTTTTTTTGTAATGATGCAAATTTTGAAATTAAAATTTTGAATTATAAACTTGGAATATTCAAAGGCAATATGATTTTATGCAAATTTTTAGCATATTTTCAAAAAATTTTGTAAAAATGTGCCTATATAGTTTCACTCTGTCCGTCCGTCCGTCCGTCTGTCCGTATGTTTACAAAAACTTTTACATCTTTTGAAATAGAGTAAAGAAATTTTAACCATGGGTAGTTTTCGCAAAAAAAATAATTTCGTAGAAGAATTTTTTTCTGTAGCCCCACCTGTTACGGGGCTAAAGCCCCCCAAAGTTGGAAAAAGCCCTATATTTAAATTGTTATAACAAGAGTTCTGTTAGATATATTTTCAATCTGAAAACGGCAAACGATAGCTGGTTTCATAAACTTTTTAAATATTTAAAAGGCAAATATTTAGGGTTACCATACGGTACTAAAATTTAACATTACACAAAACTCAATTTTTGCAAAATTTTTGGCTACACATATCTTCTGAACGGTTCAAGCTAGGGTCTTGAAATTTTGGGAGAAGTTAGATCCTCAGATATTAGTAGGAGCCGGTTAATAAAATTTTTTTGTCAAGCCCCCTGTTTAGGAGCTATAAGGGCTCGAAAATTTAAATTTTGCTATTTTTAAGCACCTGTAACTTGAATACCTGTCCAAATTTTTTTTTATTAATATACAAAATTTGAAGGAAATATTTTAACATATGTTAAAGGTTTTTCTTAAATTTAAAAGCGGTTCCTTAAATTGAAGAAAGCGTCCCTCAGTTTTACCCATTTTTTCTTAGATTGTATAATTCTAAGTAAAATTCCAAATTTTTGTGGAATTCACAATTTAATTCCTAGAATCTAAAAAAATGGAGGGGGACGGAGGGGGGAGTTAGATGAAGTTAGATCCTTGAGAAACTTGGCAACCTTCCCCATTGAAGGGCCATAACAACTTTAAATTAAAAACTTTACTTTTAGCAGTAAATTTTATAAGTAAGCAGTAACTATTTCCAAGTAAATATTCCCAAAGTTAAACTCAGTATGTAATACAATATAAATTTGAAAATGTGCTTTTTTAAAAACCCTTGGTTTTTTTTCATCACTTGTTTAATTTAAATTAAGAAAAAAAAAGAAAGTGGAATATAGTAACACTAGGATATGCGTTGAAAGAGAATGAATTAACAAAATTTTCAAATATGTAAGAAATATTTAGACAAGAAGATACTAATATAACTTTCTGAAATGTGTGTAACGTGCCTTTGGTGAGTCCAATTCGACAGTTCAATCAAATTTTACAGAATGTACTTCTTTGACACTTGATTTTTTCTCACAAAATTTCAGTTTTTAGCTTAATATAAAATATGAGTACATATATAAAAGTTTGTACCAGTGTTGCTATACACCCTAGAAAAATTAAATGTGACAGAAGTCATCGTATTCACACTTAGCTTCATTTGACAACAATCCAAATAATCAGTTTAAATAAATACTAATTAGTCGTCATATAAAACAGAAGTTTTATTGCAGCTCCGGAGCTGATTAAGCTTAATGGGAAAAAACGAGATGGAATCGCTTCACAATATCTACACGATATCACAAAATTAATGGCAAATTTATAATACCTTTTCAATTTTCCAAGAATATGTTCAAGAGGTATAGAAATATAATTCGCAGTAAGGGGTTGTTCCAAACAGAGGGTGATCAGGGTTATAAGATACATAAGATAGAAAAATAATGAAATGAAAATTCTGATTAGAAAAATTTTATTTAATTTGTTTTAATTTTGTTTTAAAATCAGAATTGATTTCCTATACCATGAAATCAATAGTTTGTTATGTAATCTATTTTAAAATCTGAATTCCATATTCCAATCTAGTTAAATTATTATTATTAGTTTTAAAGGAATTCAATAATTTATATAGATATATATATATATAACATAATAGACAGGACTAAGTATTGAAATTGTGTTCTAACATTTTTAAAAAAACCAAAGTTATACTAAACTTAGTATTGATTTAATTTAATATACTATTCAACTTATAAATTGCATTAAATTGTATGACGTACTGGATTAGTTTTCTGAAATTTAACTAGTACATTGTTTGGGTTTTTCTATTTAAGGATTAAATTCTATAAATACAATTTTGTATTTGAAAATAAAATATTTTGAAATTAATTTATAAAAATAGGGTTAATTTAAATTTAATTAATATTTTATTTATTTTTATAGACAGTAAATAGTAACGAATAAAAGTAAATATAAAAAAAATAAAGCCTAAATTATTATTCCGAATCTATAAATATTGATTGACTTGGCAAAGTATTGATAGAAACCCTAAGAAGTAGAAAGTAATAAATTGTTAATCAAAGTATCCTTTGACAATTTTTTCTCTTCGGTCGATTGAAACATCTTTAATATACATAAAATTTCTAGAAACTTCCAGAATTATCAATTTTCTCTATTTTTTTATCGTACACCTAGATAAAGGGGGAGTACCCTACAATAAAAAAAAGGAGTATATTTTAACATTGGTATGGTGTTTGTATCCATTAAATGAACGAAACTTGGTATAGGCATGTTCTTCCATACTTTTATTTTATTACCGAAATTTTGGGATAAATTCGGATGTCGGTTCGGGTACCTGTCACACATCTCTTCGTAATTAATAAAGTTAGAAAATCGAAATTTGGTAAAAAGTGTTTCTGTTCTTCTATTGCTTAATGTTTCCAAAATCTAAGATGAATTGAATTGAGGGTTTGTGTAACTGTCAATTGAATTTTTAAGGTTTAGCGTATTATAAAGCATCGTATCTATATTTGAGAAATCTGTTACATCATGGTTAGCCAAACTTTATTTACTTTCTGTCTAAATTGGGATTTATTTTATATCTAATGCAATTATTTATTTTATTCTTTTAGATTGTTATTGTTACTAGATTAAGGTTTTGAAGACTTCTTTTATTATTTGTAAAGATTTGTGCTTTCAAAGGAATGCTCAAGGAACTGTTTCTTATGTAGTCTTATAATCCTACTCTTATTCAATTCACTTAATCTAGTTTATTTGAAAGATTCCTTGAGAATGCAATATCATGGCTTAGAATTTTTTTTTTGCACTGCGAAACTTTTTTAACAGTTAAGGGTACGTTTATGTTGAAGCAGCGATAAGTGATAATTGCGTCGATAGCGTATAAAATTTTTATTGTTTATCGATGATCAAATCGGTGCTTAAATATAAACACCTCTATTTAAACCTCATATACAGTTTGCTACGCTATGCTGTTATAGACGCTCTTATCGCTTATTGCAGCTCCAGTATAAATGCACCCTAAGTGTTAACAAGTATGAATTATATATATATATATTATTACAAACTGCAATTCCGACTTAACCCTTGATAGCATTAAGACGTTTATTTGTACCGAACTAGGAGCTTAAAGTATTTTTCAAAAAAAATTTACAAATTTAAAAATGTTTTACCAAAAAGTAAATCCAACCTTCCTTTAATTTACTTTAAAGTTAAAATCTAAAAATAGAATTAAATAAACTTGAGGCTGATAAAGTTGAAGAATCAAATATAAAACAATATAAATTCAATATTTTTCCTAAGAGAATATTTTAATAATGAAAATTCTTGGAAATACTGGAATTAAAAATTATATACATTTACATTTGTATATTAATTTAAAAGTACAATTTTATTTCAAATTGTTCTGCTTTAATTTAATTTTCATACATTTTTATTTACAAAATATTTATTTAATTTAATAAAAAAAATTTAATTTCAGATTTAAATTTTAGGTTTTCAAACTTTACCATAAATTTTTCTAATACAATTTAATTCTAATATAAAGTGAATGTGAATATTTAATTTTTTTTTGCAACATTTAAGTGTCTTGATTTATAAATAAAATTCTTTAAAAAATAAATATTAGTTTTTTAATTCATTTTAAATTATTTTACTTCGAAGAAATTGAAAATAAAATATTAAAATTAAATAAAAAGTATTTTAAAGATATTTAGTTTAGAAACAATTTAAATAATATTATAAGAGTTTATTGTATCTCTTTTTTAAATTGTTGATTTTAAGTAAAAATCTTCAAAACACGTGTACTTTAATATAAGTTTCAATTTTATTCTAAATAGCTCTACATAAGGCATTTAAACACAGAATTCAATTGTTAAGTCTGCAACCATTTGAATATGATTTTTCATTTTATTTTAATTTATATTTAAATTTTTAATATCTTTTAAGTACATTTGACATTTAGTTATGCAGTTTTCTGACAGAGCAGATTTTTAGTAGGTGTAAGCGTAGTCTAATGGGTTATTCAAAGTAATTACCTTATGTAATTTATTTTTAAAGTCATTTATATGAAGCTTCAGTTTCATTAATCAGATTTTCCCTAAGCGGTTGATTATTCAACTGCATTTGTACGGCAATTTTGTACGCCATCTATTATTTTACACAAGAGTTATAGATATTTTTATATAATCTTATTTTATATAACTAACAGCTGGGTGGCACAGTGGTTAAGTGCCGACCTTTCATGCAGAAGGGCCTGGGTTCGAATTCTAGTGAAAGTGAAAAAACTTTTCTGGTTTTCGACTCGACTCAGCTACCATTCGCCATTGGGTTCAAATTAATGGCATAATCAATAATTAATAATTATAAATCTTTAATAAAAAAAATACTTTAATATAAAAATATAAACAAAAAATTTAATTAAATAATATAACTCGCAGATGTAGAATACCATATAAGTAAAATATAAAATATTACAATATAAACAAAAAATAGAATTGTAAATATTGAAAATCTAAGACGTTTCTACATGTTATAAGGCCTAGTACTATCTCATGTTTAAATTGTATGTGGAATTCAATAAGACCAATTCTAATAATACGAATATAATATGACCCCCTGTTCCAACATGTACCTATGGTATAGACAGGCTTATTAGCCTAACAGTTGAACAGTTAGCGCTTAAAAAAAAAAAAAAAAAAAAAAAAACTATTACGATACTATTACTTATACAATTTTTTACGATATATTTTTTTATAAGATATGATGTGACTGGGGTGTAACTCCTCCACTTGCAAGATTGGCGTTTTAAGCATTACGCCAATGTTCAGATTTGATGGACATTTATTGAACATTGTGCAGCTAAAAAATATGCCTCACCTTTTTATTTTTATATAGACGTTTGAAAGTGTTGTCATAAAATCTCATGTTCAAGAGGTGACTTTCTTGATGTAGACTTTTCACACATTCTTAATTTGTACGATAATTGAGTAGCTTTCAATACTTTTTCCAATTTAGATCCTAATTATTTAAAATTAACTTTTATTCTTCAGATTTTATTCCTTACTTACGGTAGCTTATAATTTGACGCATTAAGTTCCAGAAACAAATGACCATTCTTTAAATTTGTTTTTCCCAATAAACAAGTAAAGAATTAATTTTTTTTTAAATGGGGTTATTTAAAATAATCTTCTTTGATTACTGATTATAAATTTATTTATTTACAATGACATTTTCCACTTAAAAATTCTCTTGCAGACGTAGATTTAAAATGTTCCCAAAAAACTAAAAAAAAAACTATTTATCAAAAATATGACGTCAAAAGTTTTTTTTTTTTTTTTGAATATAAATTAATTTTTTATTGTTTATTTTGAAAATTCGATCAAAGTAAACACAATACAAATATTTGTGGTTAACCTAAAAATTTTTTATTTATATTTTATCTTTCCATCATTATCATCTTCTTCAACTTCCCTTTATCGACGTACGTACACATTATTCCAATTTAAACTTTTTTTTTCTGACTCATTCCGTAATCAACGCATTAAAAAAAAATTCCATTCAAGGTATAAAAACCTGAACAGGTATTTAAAATTGATTTTTTATAAGAATTTAAAAAAGCAAAAACAATTTAAATTTTAATTTTATACATTTACTAATCATTAGGGAGATTCCCACTATTTTAAATTTTGCATTGTGATTATAATCATCATCATCATCATCATCAACATAATCATTTTAAATCATTGGGTCCGTACTAATTTTTTTTTGAAGGTTGACCAGTAAATTGAAATTCAATTTAAAATATTGCATGGCAAATCATTTGTATGCAAAATAAAAAATCGATAACCATGGATATAATAATTAACAAGTGATGAAAATAATCAAAGTTTTCTAAAAAAGCACATTTCCAAAAATACACAATGTCTCATACTTTTTGTTGTGTAAAAAACGTACATAAAAATAAATTGAGACATATTTTTTAGCTGCACAATGTTCAATGAATGTCAAACAAAACTGATCATTGACGTAATGCTTAAGACGTCAACCCTGCAAGTGGAGGAGTTAAATTCCAGTCAGATCATATCTTATTAAAAAAAATTATTAATAATAATTAAATCCATATTTAGAATGTAAGCCCAATGCATTCAAAAAACAAACATGTGTCGAAATATAATTTTAGAGTTTCAATTTTAACATTTAATCTTGGAAATATATGTATCGCATACGTTACTGATTTTGAAAAGCAGTGACCCATTTGATCCATAACAACTCCTGAACCTTGAGCGTCAGAAAAGAATTTTCTTAAAAAACCCATATTAATTTTTAAAAATCTTAATTTTTCTGAAATTCCAAGTTTCAAAGCTGTTTGAAAGATAAAAGGGATCGAAAATTTTACATTAATTAATTTTCATATAACGGTAAATTAAAATACCATTTGGCAACCCTGTATATTTATTTTATATATATTTATAAGCTTATAAAGGTAGATGTTTTTTTAGAGTTTCCAGATTGAAATTATATGTTATAATTCTTCTTATAAAAATTTTATTTTCGGGCTTTTCGGACTTTTGGAGTGGGTCTCCTGTAACTCCGTAATAGTGGGGCTACACAAAAAAATTGTTTTTTAAAATTACTTTTTTTAGTGATATTTCTTTATTTCTAAGGATGCAGAAGTTTTGTTAACATATACAGAAGGGCAGACGGATTGACTGACAGATAGAGTGAAACTATATGAGCACATTTTTACAAAAGATTTTTTTTTAAATATGCTAAATAAACTGTTATAAACTTTTATTTGCTCTTTGCTTGCAGTTCTTTTTCCATTTTGTCTCTTGCATTTAGAAAAATTTTTTTTATTTTTCTTCAATCTGCTGAAATTGACTTTCACACTATACGGGTACTGCGACTAGTAATTGTATTGAATTTTAAAATTGATTTCTTTCGATTGATTGATTTTTTAGGTTTGTTTTAGGGTTTTAAGATACAAAAGTAATTGTTTTTATTTTTGTAATCGTTATTGTTTTAAAGTTATCCGGGTAACCGTTTTAAATTGTGGTAAGTGGCATTTTCTGTGTATATAGTAATCGGTTTTTATAAAGATTCATTGTTTTTTAATTATTTACAAACTGCGTTCAATTAAAGAGTTGAAGGCCAAATTTTTAATAGTTTTTCTACATTTAGATTTTGCTTTGAACTTATTTTCTGTTTTTTCGTTGTTTTGTTTTTAAAACCAGAAGAATTGATAAAAAAATAAGTGATGAAACTAGAAACCATTTCTGATGAAATTATAATAATTAGTTTATTACTTGTAGACCATCGTTTATTGTAGATTTTAGATTAATTTTATCTGTTTATGGTAAGTTGCATTAAACCAGTTGTGGTATATTAAGATTATAATTAAGATTTTAAAGATATTTGATGTTTTAATTTAGAGTACTAAATATTTAAGATGTGATTATTTAAAAAAATTTGATATTACTGGGCTAATTGGCGGTTTGAAAGGTTATTGCCGATTGATTTGAAAATTAATTAAATCATGTATGAATTTAATAGGCAGATGTGTTTTATTCCATTTAAAAATGTAGATATTTAAATTGAAAAAAATAATGAACTTCTGCCATATTGTTTAAGTTTGACTTCTGCAATTAACTTTGACTTTTAATCATGCAACGAAACCGTACACAGTATCCTTAATTATTTGTTACTCCCTTTTCTCTAACTCTTTTTAAAACTTGATTGGAAGTGTAATTTATCTAGTTATACAGGTGGGCTGCGGTATCGGAATCAAAACTATCGACTCTGACTCTGAGTTATTTTTTACCTCTAAAACCGACTTCGACTCTTCATATAGTTAAATTAGGTATGGTATTTACCTTTTTAATTCTGTTTTTATATAAAATTTTTTAGTTATTTTTGTAGAGTGATTTAATTATATATAACAGGTATATTATTAATTTTTTTTTGGAGTCGGAGTCGGCTTATTTTGCATATGACTCTGATTCCGACTCTAACCTAGTAATAATAATGCGAAATACGACTCGGATTCCACAGTGCTGTTGTAAAGTCAGGTTATTAATTAAGTCCAAATTTCAGTACTGTTAATATCTTGATGATTAAATTAGAAGCTCCTTAATTAACAAGTTCCTTTAAATAGCCGAAGTTCTTTGTAAAACATTTAAACATGCTCTAAGATTAATTAAGCGACTGATTTTATTAAATAATAGTATTTAATTATTACCATTTAATATAATATAATATTTATAAATTTAAATTAAAACGTCAACTCGGTTAAAATGAAATTAATTCAAACTTTACAAGTACTTTTCCTTATGACGCCATGAAATTTATTCTAATAATTATAAAATATAATTATTTGTAACACAAAAACTTGATATTAAATAACAATTAAATAATATATTTTAAAATTAAAATAAGTTACAATTAAATTGTATTTTAAAATATATAAACAACATATTTATTATATAACTATATGCAACCAATTAATTTGTAATTGATAACTATTAAAATCAAGTTAATTAAAATTAAAATTAACATTTTAATAATTATTTTTATAATTATTTTTTATATATTAACATCAATCTAGAAATTTCTTATTGTTTAATTTAATAAGTCCCGGTTATTTTCCTATGTCGTGATATTTATAACAATTAAATTATTCATAATTCTCATAATACTTTTAACAATTACTTCTGAAGTTTATATACAATATTAGAGAATTAAATTAAAATTCATTTGTATTATAAGTACCTATTTAATTTTAAAAAATAATTTAAATTTGTATTTTAAGTAAAAGTGGCTTGTTGGTAGTGCACGAATTATTTTTTGAATGATTGTACAATTTCATCAGAGTTCCGAAAGTTATAAGTCACAACGATGACGTACAATAAAAATTATTGGTCTATTAACATTTTAAAAATTTCTACAGGTGTTCCTTGGTATGAAGTAATCAACCAGTGATTTTTAAACACTGAACAACGTATGATGCAAGATAAATTCTGTCAGAATTCAAAAGAAATATAACATAAATATATAAATAATATTATTTTGACATTATTTTGATTCTATAGACGTAAAGTCCCATCTAAAGATTATAAAATAAATAGTGGGAGAACATTTTATGCTGCTATACAGGAATTTAGTTAATGTAAAACCCACTTTATGCAACTCTAAGATATTTAAGAAATTTTTTTTAATTTTTGAATGATTATGATTTGAATGCTGGCAATCCTGCGGTTTTCGATCAAAGTTCAGAAATTTTATAAAAGCAGTAAATTTTTTTAGTAAAATTACTAAACTTTCAAATAATAAACTTCACCACAAACTTAATCAGGTTATTAAAAATTGAAATAATTAAAGATCTACTTTAGTTGGTAATCGTTTAGCTTATTTACAAATTTAAAAAAGGGTTCGATTTACATGAAAAGTTCATAGAATATTTTATTGAAAAAACAAGTGTGAAAAAAATCCAAGGGTTTTTAAAAAAGCACATTTTCAAAATAATATATAATAATATATATATATGAAGCTTCAATATTAACGTTTAATTTAGGAAATATATACGTGACTAAGTTACTTCATACCTATAAAAACAGTAAATTTTTAAGTCCTAGTAGCCCCTCTATGGGGAAGGTTGCCGAATTTCTCAAGGATATAATACTTACAACTCCCCTTCCCCCAAACTTTTTTAGGTTCTAGGAATTAAATTGTGAATTCCACCAAAATTTGGAATTTTTCTTAGAATTTTACTATTTAGGCAAAAATGGTTAAAACTGACAGACACTTTCTTCAATTTAAAGAACCCCTTTTAAATTTAAGAAAAAACTTTAACATATGTTAAAATATAATGTTAGACCTTTAAATTTTGTATATTAAGGAAAAAATATTTAAACAGGTTTCAAGTTACAGGTGTTCAAAAATAGCAAAATTTCAATTTTCGAGCCCCTATAGCTCCTGAACATGGGGCTTGACAAAAACGTTTTGTTAACCGACTTCTACTTATTTCAGAGGATCTAACTACTCCCAAAATTTCAAAACCCTAGCTTGGTCCGTTTAGCAGATATGTGTGGCCAAAATTTTTGCAAAAATTGAGTTTTGCATAATGGTAAATTTTAGTACCGTATGGCAACCCTAAACATTTATTTTTTAAAAATTTATAAAGTTTATAAAACCAGCTATCTTTTGCCGTTTTCAGATTGAAAATACACCTACTAGAACTCTTGTTATAACAATTTGAATATAGGGATTTTTCCAACTTTGGGGGCTGCAGCTCCCTAACAGGTGGGGCTACAGAAAAAAATTCTTCTACGAAATTATTGTTTTTGCAATACCTACTCGTGGTTAAAATTTCTTTTCTATATTTCAAACGATGTAAAAGTTTTCGTAAACATACGGACAGACGGACAGACGGACAGACGAACAGACGGACGGACAGAGTGAAACTATACAGGCACATTTTTACAAAATTTTTTGAAAATGTGCTAAAAAATATAGAAAAATAATTTTTCTTTACAAATCCCCATGGTGACCAAATATAATTTAAAATTTATAAATATATAATATAAACAAAGTAAATAATATTACTAATAAATTATTAGAAAGTATTGGAAGTGGGATTAACAACGGATCGCAAGGCCTAGGTGGTAAAATGGTATATGGCATCGCGCTTAAAGAACAAATTACAAACATTAGTAGTGAAAAAAAAAACGAAAGAATATGGAACTTTCTTAATTTAATTAAATTTAAATTTGGCTAAAAGTATTTTTTAATAATTCAATATCTTTTAATTGTTTACAATAATTAAAGAATGTTAATATGTATTATAAATCATTAATTGTTGCTTATTAATTGCTAAAAACCGGTGATTAGCAAATTGGTAGCAAAAAATTCCACTCAATCTTTCTAGAGAGGTCAATAATTTTTTTTATTTACTAAAATTTAGAATTTTTAATCACCTCCGAACGCTCATCTTCTAAATAAGTTTAAAATAAATTTTATTTTGAATGAAAGGAAGCTTTTAACTAAACTTTGTTTACCTTTAAAAATTCTTAAAGCTTACAAAAAAGCACTAAAAACTTTATTAAATATCTTTTTACGTCAAACTATTAACAATTTTATAATTAATGCAAGTAGTGGCTTTTGATGATGGTATAAAGTTCGAAAATAAAACTCGATTAAAACATCTTTAGAATAATAAGTTTTCAATACAATTTAAATACGTAAATATATATTTACAATTTTATTAGTATATATTTAAGTTATAAGATACTTGATTTTATCTTTGGATTTAAATATAGTGTTTTTTTAAAAAATAACAAAATTTAAGTTATAAACAAAATTTTGTTATTCTATTTTTCAGATCTTTGTTTTTAATATAAAATTAAGAACATAAAGCTGGTTTTACATACTAAAATAAGTAATAAGTTAATTATGAAGTTGTTATTGTTTTCTTAAAGTTTAATGACGTTATTTTTTTCTTAATAAAAATTAAAAAACAATAGCATAAATAATTATATACATATTTATAATTATTATATATGTTAGGGTAATCCCTGCTTTTAATTTTGTTTATAACTTATTTAGATTTGAGTATTTTAGGAAATTTTTAGCAGTGAATCAAATTATAATAATATAATTTATGATTAAGGAAATTTTTTTAAAATTAATTATTACGCTTTAGTAGTATTTTTTATTTATTTTATATCTGATTGGTGTTTACAATCTTTAGATTTTATTTTCATAATATATCTAATTTATTTCATACTAGAACTTGCTTTGTATATTTAATGAAAGTAAGTCTGCTCTATCAAAATAATAAACAACAGTGATGTAAACAAAGCTACTGCAATCAAATACTAATACAAGCTGGTAAAAATCTTAAGTAATTTTAGAAAATATGATCATAAGATTTAGACGACTTAATAACAATACAAACTAATTTGAAACAAACCTGGAATGTAATGATTAAAATGGTACTTAAGTACTTTGCTAAGTACCATTACTTAGTATTAATTACTTGATAATTACCATTGCAAAATTATTGTAATAATACTTTGAATATATAGTTACTTGCAAAAATAATTAAGTACTTTCTTGATAATTCCCAAAAAGTAAATAGTAATTATAAATGGATTCCAATTATTTTTTATAATTAGTTTTCATAAATAATTACTTTAAAATAATAAAATATAAAATTAATAAATTATCATAAGAATTACAAGTACTTTTGAAAAATCAAGCAATTAAAATCATATAAGTATACATATTTGATTTATTTAAAATACTTGTAATTCTTACGAAAATTTAGTATTTTTTGGTAATTATTTTAAATTAATGAATTATCAATTACAATTACAAAAATAATTTAGGTATCAAAAATAATTATAAAATGAATTAAATTTAAAAAATAATTACTTTCTTGAAATTATCAAGTAAATATTAAATTTTTAAAGTATTATTATAAAATTTTTCTGTTACTTATATTTTACAGATTTGATTAGAAACATGATATAATTGGGAATATAATTAGTTATTATAATATACTGCAGTTTAAATTTAAGTGATTGCATTGATCATTGATCATTCAACTGTAGAATTTAAACAATTTTGAATTTCATTCATTTTCCTTTTGACTACTGAATGATAACAGAATTTAGAATTAGAAATTAATTTTTTATTTTTGATTTTTTTATTGGACTTGGTTTTTTAAAGTTGCTTCTACTTTGGATGCTAGGTACTATCATTTTGTAGTTTCCTAATTTATTGTCTTTCTGATATCTGTTTGGCTATCAGTTTTTCAGATAATTGGTCATTTTATTGAAAGTTGTAAAAAATTATTGAAATATGGTGACTCTAATTATGTACTACAGAGTCAATTTTTACACACCATAAACCAGAACTCTTTTTGAACGAAGCTTCAGGATGGGACGTGTGATACAAATATACAGGTTTGTTTTCAGGATAGTTATGTGAAAGGATTTTTGAGAATTGAATAAAATATTTTGAAAAAAGATGTTAATATTCTTCTTAAACTTTTTTAAATCGTACACATATGAATTTTCGATTTTTGTGGAAGACATTTGGTGGGTTGACAAAAATTCTACCATTTTGAATAAATGATTAAAAGTTTTTTAAATACTTCAATGTTTTTTGATTTATAAATAAAGTATTAAAAACCCTACAAATTACAATCATTTGTAAAACATTATGATTATATTGTAATACAAATCATAAATAATTAAATATAATACAATTTGTTGCTTTGACTACCTTAAGACTGCCTTAATTGATTAAGTGATTCTAAAGTCAAAGACTTAATTACAATCCTGAGGTACTCAAAGAGGTAATTAGATTCAATCAATTAAAATCAATTAAAATCAATTAAAAATTTTTTCCCCCTAGTATTTTTCAAACTTAGTATTAAACTACAAGTCTCTTGCTGCTTGAATTTTATTTTTTTTATTATCAATTATAACTTAATAATGACTTTCAATCTTAATTATCTCTAAAGTTTAATAATAAAAAACAAGATAATAATTTCTATTCTAATTATTTTTTATTTCAACCCACTTTTTGTTCAACTCTAGATATTGTTTTACTTTAACTTCCGACTAAATACAATTTTTTTTTTAAATAAAGCATAAGTTTATAAGAACTTATAGCGTTTGTAATCAGAATTTATAAAATTTTTTATAAAAATATTGTAAGTGTTATTATTATTAAGTATCTACTATTCACTTATCTGGATTTATTGCTTTAATGTCGACAAAAGCAAAAACTTATGGCAAAAAGAAAAAAAAATGTTTTTTTAATCATCTTATAGTTTCACTTATTATTATAATAAAACAAAAAGTTGCATCATTTAATCTGATTTTACTTATCGTGTTGTAAAAATATAAAATAAAAAAAAATTTAAAATTTAATAGCATTATACGATGTTGCACTATAGAAAAATATAATTTAATGAACAATGAAAATGAAAGAGGTAAAAAGCAAAAAGAAAGAGATAGGAAGAAGTAAACATATTGACAAAAAAGATCATAAATTAAAAAATGAGGTTTAAAACAACACAAGACAATTTTTAATTATGAATATTATATTAATTTTTTATTTTTTTGTTTTTTATTTTTAATTATAAGATTAAAGGGTAGACTATTCGTATATAACATACAAAAGATTATGGAATAATCAAAAGGGTTTATCAACAAGAGTCAATTAGGTTCAAAATTCAATGGTTATTTTTTTTTGTTATTAACTGTAAAGCTAATGAGACTGTCTATACCTTACGTATATGGTATAGACAGGCCCTTGTTCTAGGAAGGATATATTATACTCTTATTATTAGAATTGATCTTAATGAACTCCACATAACGACTGGATGGCACAGTGATTAGAGTGCCAACTTTTCGTTCGAATTTTTTATCTGATTTTCGAAATTGAGTCAGAGCCATCATTTGTCATTGGGTTTACATTAATGACATAACCAATAACTAATAATTATATATCTCTAATAAAAAAATACATTTCTAAAATTATGTAGATAAATACAAAATATAAGCAAATAATTTAATTTAATAATATAACTCACAGATATAGAAATATCTATTAACCCAATATATAACTAACATAATATTGTATCTAAAATGAAAAATCTGAGAAATTTACATGGTTTGTATATTAACAAATTGACTCTAGAATGCTCAAAAATTTACAAATTAAAGCAAATTTAAATAAATATTTATGACATAGAAGAGTTCCTTTCCTTTTTTCATAAAAATAAAATAAAAAAAAAATATTTTTCAATATATACTTTTATTTAAGTAAAACTAGCCCTCTATAATGTAGAAAACAACAAATTATGTTAGATATTAAGAATTTCTTACTGTTTTAATATAAAAGTAAATTGCTGGACCTAGTATCAAAATGTGAAGAAGAATTGTTTCAACAATATATCACAAACTATGAAAATTTTTTTTTAAAATATGTGTGACATCTACTAGAATTATTACATTTATATCATATCGGATCTAATTAAATCTAAAAAACAATTTTTTTACTTTTAGTTTTAAGATTTAGAAAATTTGAATAAAATTAAACTTGGAATTGTAATGGAAGCTTTGACAAGCAATCTTTCACCCTTTCAATTATCATCCTCAAAACCAAACTGTTCATTTGTATTATTGGTCCCATATTAAAGTTTGCTTTAAAAAGAATGTGGTTTTAATATTTAAAAGTCACACGCTACCCAATGGAACTGTTAACAGTTTCAATTGGTGGCTTTCGATACTTTCCATGACCCTTTCAAACTCGTTTCGACAGACATTCTTGAACTTTAATGATTTCTAAAAAAGTTACAAAAATAAAGAAACAAAGAAATTAAAGTTTTATTTCTTTAATAAAGTTTAACCTCTTTCCAAAAAAATGTTTGCAAGGTACTGCTTTCTTAAAAAATCTCCTCGATTTGACGTTCTAAGACAAGTTTGATTTAGAGCAGCTCTAGGAATGTTTTTAATGTGTAGAAAAAATTAAATTATTAATAAGATTTGTTCCATGAATTAAAAAAAATTTTATTTATATTTTTTTTAAACCTAGTTTAAAAAATCTAAACGTAATTTAACAAAATCCCATATATTTAATGCAAAACTAAATTTCATTAAACATTTTACGATTATCTTATTAAACCTTTATGACTTATTCACTTTATCAAAGTAATTCCCATTTTAAATATGAGTATTACAACAGACAAATCAAATAAATACCAATGTAAAATAAAATGAAAGAAAGAGAGAAAAAATATAAGAAAACAAACAGAAAAAGAATAATCTAAAAAATAAAAAAAAATTAAAAATAAAGAACTCGGAAATTTTCCAAGAAAATATTAAAAACATGGAATTTTTTTCAACACTAACTTTTATAGTGATAAGTATAAGATACTTTTACTATTATTATACGAGTAATATTGTACTGTTGTACGAGTAATCATAATTATTGAGAACATTTCAAGTAATTTAATTAATTAATAGTTCCTTATACTATATATACTCATATAAAACAGCTGAGTTAAATACGTGTTCAGAAAGTGTTCTATAGAATCTATAGTAGAGGAAAATTTTTGCAAACCATTAATAATTTGTTTATGAATTTATTTACTTGGAATTTTTTTTTTTTTTTTTTATAATATTGTGACTTACACCATAAATTGTGGACATAAAAAGTTTTTTAACTTTTTTTTAAAAAATGAAAACAGAAAAAAAAGCCAAGGAGTGGTTCTACCAGACAGTTAAATAATCAGTTTATTTTTATTTACTTCCAACACTATCTAAAGCCAATTAAATACAGGGTAGAAATTATTAGAATTGTACGTTTATAATTTTTATTTTTAAATTTTATGTTTTGCTAAAATTAACTCTAAAATTGAGTATTCATTCAATGTTTTTGAAGATTATTAAATTCAAATATTCTGAAGTATTTGTCTTCTGTAATGAAAAGAGTAAAAGCTGAGTAATCAACAGTTTAGTGTTAATCAAAAGTAATGATTAATATAACTGAAGTTTATTGCAAAAACTTGAAAATACTGTTATTTTTAAGCTTCCTTTTCATTGATGAATATTCAAAATATGAATACAAATTAGAATACAAATTAGTTTTTGATTAGAAATTTCAATTACAAATGAAATTACAATTACAGTTACAATTTTCACAATTACAAGTATGTTTTGCGGAAACACACTTATTCAAATTGGCTTGATCTTGCACTATTTTGCTCTTAAATCCTGCACAACTATGCTTCCGAATTTCGACCTAGGTAAGGTATGTTTGTCCGTTTTAGAGTACATTCAATCCCTCACTAATGTTTTAATATTTCTACTAATATATCTGTAACGACAAACTTTGTTGAATTTATGGTAAGCATATATGATCTTGTTCATTTAAAACGATACATCCTGCTCAGCACCACCTCTTCCTCCTTCTTCCGTGCTTCCCAATAAGCACAATTCATTAACTCCATTGATTACTACTATCTAATTGCTATTAATAGTTGTCAGTGTAAGTACTCGTATAAAAGTTATTTAAATATACTATTTAAAAACATAACTTTAAATAATTACTTTTTTAGTTACATTTTAAATACCGATTAATGATTAGTAATTTAATTATTATATTTAATTAATTTATCCAGAACTTAAATAATGTTTACCGTTTCGTATATTTGTAACACAAACAAAAAAAAATATGACATTGATTGATTACATTCACAATATGATTCTAAAAAATTTCTTTTTTTTTTATTTGAATTATTATGATTGTAATCTAAAACTTAGTACTTGTTATAACCTAATACAAAGTAAATAGTGAGTAATTATTATAATTATACTTACTTATTCAATAAAATTATATTTCGAGCCTTGCATAATTAATTAAAAATTTTCTAACGTATAAGTATTAAGTAATTATTAATTATAATTTTATAACTGTAAATTTTAAAACAAATTATTAAAGTCACGCATTTACTGTTATAGAAATGAGTATTTTATGTTATTAGATTAATATATTAATCAATTTACGTGAGAAACTTATTTAAAATTAAATAAGAATTATTTTTTTAATAAAATTTTTTAAAATTTTTTTAAAAATCACTAACTATTAATTACTAGTTAGTAATTGACAATTATTAAACTGCTATTTAAGATTTTATAATATTAATAAAATACTACGATTTATTCAAATTAGTCAAAGATCAATCTTTGATAGTAGTTTTCATGTAGTAGTTATAATAACTACTATTTGTCTGATATGATCAAATGGACACGCTTAGTACTCGTGAATTGTTACTCAATTTAGATGATTATTTTGATGATTACTTTAATGATTATTTTGTGATTTGACTGTAGACAGAATGTAGTCTTTAAAGCTGATAAAGTTTTTACTTCTATGCATAATATAAATTCTTTTAAACATTTACAATCTTTAAAGTGTCAAATAAATCGCAATTAGATAATTTCACATTTTTAATACATATTTTACAAGGGTAAATAAAAATAAAAATATTTTATTATATGTTTTTATTTTGTAAAGCAATCCTGATATGAAAAAAAACTTTATTATTTTATTAATTTAATTCTTTTGAATTTAAATTTGAAGTCTAATGAATGAGCTTTAATTTGCTTGTGTTAGTATGTAACTTTATAGAATTATGTATAATTTTTTTTTAAGTATAAGTATGTCAGTTGTCGGGATTCTTTCAAAACTTTCTTGTAATCTTTTCAAAATTAAGTATTTCAAGGACATAATTGAAAAATTTTAATACTTATTTAACCTGGAAGTGTAGATTAATATTTACAATTCTAAAAGTTATTTGGAATAGTTAATATTGAGTCAGTTAGTTTTATTAAAATAACCTTGGGACTAGATAGTATGTGAGAGTTATCATTTAGCTTATCTAATGCCAAGTAAAATCTTTATAAATTTATTATTATAGTCATTTGCCTATTTAACATTTGGGCTTCTTAAATTAAATACTTTATATTTATTTATAACTACAATATTAATTGTTTTGTTTATATTATATATTTGTACTTATATTTAAGTTATATTTGGTCACCATAGGGATTTGTAAAGAAAAATTTATTTTCAATATTTTTATTTTTAATTAAATATTGTATGACCTGACCGGGAATCGAACCTGGACCCCCTCGTTTAGTAAGCCAAATGCTTACCCACTAACCATTCTTTGTAAATATTCATCTCTTATTATTAGACTTACGTAGTTCCAGTTGATTATTTAAGAATCTGCACGATATCAAAGGAAAATAAAACCAAATAAAATTAAAGAATTGATAGCGATGGAATTGGCGAAATAAATTTTAAAAAATTCAAATAATTATGATAAATTGATTTAATCTAATTAAGTTTAATTACATGTGTTCACAGTTATTAATATTTCAAATGTTATACAATTTTATTATTAAATTATAAATTATTAATAATATTTTGAAGTACTGATAAATTTTAAATATGAATAGTATAGATAATTATTTAAATGATTACAAGACATGTGCAGGAATCACATATTAAATAATGAATTATTTGTACGTTCTTTAAAAAAATTTGTTTCTATTTTTAAACTAATAAAACATTAATTAAAAATTTTTTGACAATATATGATTAATTAGGACATTTGCATATTATTGAACTGATACAGTATGTATCAATATGGGAATACTGCTAATAAAACCTATATTGACTTTTAGCTTGACCTTGACCTATACATAGGCTGACCATTAGTCCCTTTTTTCAAGGGACAGTCCCTTTTTTCAGTATGGCACTCCTTAAATTAAAATTTTTTTAAAGGGACGCAATTTGTCCCTTGTTCTCGCCATACTTCCCATAAAATCCCTTATTTTATTCATATCTCTGAAATACCATATATTTATTGCAACGCGTGAAAATCATTCACAACGGCAAATCTCTTCATTTTTATATCTAACTACATTGTAAATTTTATTATTTTGCAGCTACATACAATGCAGCTAGTAAGGGCAGCGACAATTCAATTTTTCTTATTGTGAACAGCACTTTTAAATATCAATCGATTTCTTATTGTGAATAGAAGAATGTCAAAAAAATTTTAAAACATATGTTTAAAATAAGTAATTCGTTTTTCTGTTTATTTGAATATTTGTAGTTTAACTGAATATTTGAATATTTAAAGTTAACTTTGTATAAAAATTCTACTAATAATTAGTGAATGATTTTTTTTAAAGATTTTATAAGGACATATATTAGTTTTAATGTTTATTTGAATATTTTAACGTAAGTAACTTTAGATAATCTTAAAATGTTCTATTAATAGTTAGTGAATAATTTTTTTAAAGGATGCCACCAAAGCGGAAATGTATATTTAATGAATTACTAGAAAAAGAATATCCATTTATTAAAAAAACCTCAACAGATAGTGACGTAAGATGTTCCAAATGTTATGATGAATTTTCAATTGCGAGCAGTGGCCGCTGGGACATATCGCAGCATTTAAAAAGTGTGAAACACAAAAAAGCTGATATTGCTGCAAGTAGTAGTAAAAACTTAAATTCATTTTTAAGAAATCAAAACTTTAACGATAGCGAAAAGAATTTGGCTCTTATTGAAGGTGCCTGGGCATATCACACAGTGCAACATAATCATTCATTTCGTTCCACTGATTGCACGACAAAATTAATTAAGAAATGTTTCAATGAGAAATTTGCTTGTGCCAGAACAAAATCAGAGGCAATAATTTGCAATATTTTTACACCATTATCTTTAAATTCAATTGCAAATGATGTGTCTTCTGTGAATTTTTTAACTATTTATTCCGACTGTTCGAATCACGGAAGCGTCAAACTCTGCCCAATTCTGGGCAGATACTTTTTACCAAAACAAGGAATTGTTGTAAAAATTTTTGAAATTAAACAATTACCAGGAGAAACATCTGACATTATAACAAGTTATATTAAAGAAGTTTTAATAAAATATGAAATAGCCAATAAATTGCTGGCTTTATGTGCGGATTATACCAATTGCAATTTTGGTGGCGCTGCGAGAAAAGGAAAAAATAATGTTTTCTATAAAATGAAAGAATCTATTAGAAGAGACTTAATTGGTGTAAATTGTGCTGGTCACATCGTGAACAATTGTATACAAAGTGCAGTAGAAAATCTTCCTCTAGATGTGGAAGTTGTAATAGTTAAGATTTATTCATTTTTTTATATTTATTCAGTACGGATAGAAAAATTAAAGGAATTATGTGATTCCATAGATGTTGAGTACAAAAAGTTATTAGGTTTTAGTAAGACTAGATGGCTTTCTCTTAGACCGGCTATTGAAAGAGTACTGAAACTATTTCCTGCATTAAAATCTTTCTTTTTGAGCCAAGATAAATGTCCTACCATTCTGAGAAATTTGTTTCAAGATCCATGTGCTGAAGTATGGTTAATTTTCGTACATTCTCAAAGTTCAACTTTTCACAACTATATTATTCAAATCGAATCAGAAAATATATCAATGATTGAAGTTGCAATTATTTTAAAAGAACTAAAATTTAAATTAATACAAAGAAGAAATGAAACTTTTTTGCCCTTAAAAGTTCAAAATTTGATTACAGATTTAGAAAAAAATCAAGAAATTGATATTTCAAGATTCAAAAATACAGTGTTTGCTTTTTATGATACTTGTGTAAAATATTTAAGCCAATGGACAAAAGAATTCGAAAATATACTTGTTGTTGAATGGATTTTGTTACGAACTGTAATATCTTGGTCAAAAGTTGAAGACGGTTTAGTTTACATCTGTGCAAAAATACCGAATATTAACGATACCGAGTTGTTTGATGAAGTGTCGTGCATCACAAATTTTGCAACTGAGGAAAAGATAAATGATTGGAATGCAAATAATATATGTGGTGATAAAAGATGGGTGGAAATTTTTCAACATTTTGATGAACAAAAAATTTACTATAAAAATGTCTTGAAAATTGTCGAGTTTTGTTTCTGTTTACCAGGCTCAAATGCACCTACAGAACGAGTGTTCTCCATCATGAATAATTTCTGGACAGCAGAAAAATCACAAATGAAAGTTGATACAGTTAGATCACTATTAATATGTAAGTGCAATTTTGATCTCAATTGCATAGATTTTTATAATTTTTTAAAAGAAGAAAAGGATCTTCTTAAAAAAATTCATTCTACTCAAAAATATTAAAAGTATAATTATATTTTATTTGTATTCTCTTAATTACATTGTTTTTTCTAGATACTAATTATGAAGATGCAATATTATTTTGAAAACTAGTGATGAAGACCAAATATTATTTTGTAAAACAATAGTTATTAATTTGCGATATTATTTTGTTTCTTATTTTACCTGAATAAAAAGAAGACTGTTTATGTTTAAAATTGGAAAATGTTTTGCTTAAATGTTTGTCCCTTATTTTTTCTGTTCAAAAATGGTCACCGTACCTATACATAGACTTTTAGTTTTAAATCATAATACTCATTGATTTACTCTTCATTTGACTTAATACTAACGCTACTAATATTACTACTACAATAGTTACTTTAATTTTAAATAAAATTATATTATTTGGTAATCAGTATCAATTACATTCTTATCGCTAATCATGATAGATTTTATAAAGCATAGTATAATTATTGCATTCCTTAGGTCTTTGACATTTAACGAAGAAAGTATGACATATGTTTAATAGTGATTGTTCAGTGTATTGCATATTACCAGACCTTAGAATAAATCACTATACAGAATTCATTGTATATAAAAAAATCCGATATAACTGTTCCAAACTGTCAAATTAATAGTTTTTTTAATTGCTCAATACTAATTAAGTCCAGAAAAATCTATATTATTCAAACGAAACTCTTCATATTATTATTCAAAATTATATACTTTTAGATAAATTGATTACTTATGAATTCATAAAAAGGTAAAATTTATCAATCATTTAGTATAATTTTTATATTATAACTTTTAATACTGTGTTCATATTCATATATAAGTATATAAATTATATATTATAACATCAAATGACTTTAATAAACGAGTAGCACACCTTCATTTAACCACATTAACATAAGTTAATTAAGTGTCAACTGAATGCTGATTATTTTTTACTTGTTTGTTTGAGTTTAATTAAATAATTAGAATGTTTAATATTATTATTAATTAATATTAATTATTTTATTTTTATTGATAATATATCATTTTTCGATGAAATAATAATAGTAAATGATAACATATTAAAATTATATTACAAACACAATGAAATGACATTCATTCATTTAGAAATTATTGAAATTTAAAACGCGTAGGTAGATGCACACAGGAAGGGAAGTCTTCAAAGAAAATTTATTAATATCCTGTTGCGTAGGTGGCTTAGGTACCACTCTATTACGTTGGCAGGAATTAAGGTATTAGAACATATTTACATACATATACCGTTTGTTATGGTGAATTAAGTCCAATATGGAGAAGCGTTTTAATAACAAGGAAAACTAAGCTCAGAATATTTAAAGCATGTGCTCTATGGCAGAGAAATTTGGCTGACTACAAACAACATTAGATAAAAGTTCCAAGTATTCGCGAATAAGTACCAAAGAATCATATGTAGAATATTGTGGTCCAACACCATCAGTAATAGGGACAGCTAACAGGTGAGGTACCGGTAGTAAGCGAAATCAAGCGCAGAAAATGGAGGTGGATAGACCACACTCTGAGTAAATCATCAAACATTCCGATGGCAGGGAGATATCATGCCTTAAAGGTATTATTTCACAATTAAGTTCACAAATGCAACTTTTTTTTGATAGTTTCGTACCGCGGCTTTTGTACGCTCTCCTTTGAGTTACATTTCGCTGCTGCTTTGATCTTTTCTAACTTATTTCGCGCTTTTCTTGAAGAAATCGGATATCGCGCCCGCGTATCTCATCGCAATCGACGCCGCTTTATAAAGTCAAAAACAATTTAATGTACAAAATTCAAAAAATTTAGAATTGGCTTTCGAATAATTTTGTTAAGAAGTTCAAATTGCAAGCAACAGTCTATTGTATATATACGTATCATATTTCGATTTAAAATGTTGAAATATTAAGTTATTGTGTTTACGACATTTAATCGTTGTGCAAAATTGATGTGAATCAAATGAAAGACAAGAAATACCTTAAAGCCAGACATACGTTCATGTTTTTTTTTTGAAATAAAAGCAAATATGGTTATGTAAGGGAATCAATGCTCCATTTACTTTAGAAATTTGACATGGATTGGATTTCAATGAAATTTAAAAAAAAAAAAAAAAAAAATACAAAATAAAATGTAAAGTACAATAACATGGCGCTTTTTTTTTTTTTATTTTGAATATATGATAAGTATTTCTTTTGATAAAATTGTAATACGATTATACGATTTCAATATGTTAGTATTAAAAAATAATATCATTTATAGTCTAACATGTTGATTTGAAATTTTAAACTAATGGAATTTCGTTTTTTTTTTTTTTATATTTCATTTAAAAAATAAAATTAAAATTTTTTCAACTTTAGAATTTATTTAAAGTGAAATTGATACTATTAAAAAAAAATTTCATTTACATTTCGATATTAAAATTTAATTTCGTTTTAATAATGAAAATTTGAGTAATTTATAGAATTATCATGTTTCCTTAAATAACAATTACAAAAGTTGTTTGCATTTCCTTTACATTATTTGACTTTTAGTTATTTTTTCCTTAATTTAATTAAAAACAAAAATTTAAAAGAAAATCAAAATATTCCAAATATCAAAAAAGATATAATTTACATTTAGAATGTGGCGGCACTCAAATATCTTTGATTAATCAATTTAACATTAAAAAAATTTTATTTTATATTAAGTTGTTTTTTTTTTAATATGAAAGTAATGAACTTTTAAAGGTTGATTATGTTGAAAAGTAATTGATTTATATCGAATATTAATAACTCGTGTTGCAATTGTTTTGTGTTTTTGATTTTGAAAATTGATTTTCATTCTTTTCAAGGTATCTAAGGTATTTTTTAAAAGCGTTATAATTAAATTCTGGAAATAAATTTTAATGTTCCTCGCTAGATTATAATTATACGGGTACATCTGTTCGTCTTAATTTAATTCCAATATAGTAAACGGAGCTAAATCGGATTACTATGATAAGACTTTGATTGTCTTCCTTGCTCTTTATTTGTCTGTATTTCATCTGCCTGCTTTATCGTTTGACTTAATTTCAATGATTCGATATGATAGAATGAAAAAGGGGAATACCTTAATTCTAAACTAATTCAAAGAATCCTGCTAATTAACCAGCCAGAAAGGAACCATATACGCTCCTTTAATTAATTAGGTAAAAATCTAAATTAAAAAAAATTATCTGAATTTATTGTGCAAAATTCTGATTCTCAAAAAAAAAACCTGAAATTATTTAGTAAAATTCTGAATTTAAATAAAATTGTGCATGAGAGCAAAACAGTGGTATCTACAATTTTAAACTTAATAACATATTTTCAATTAAGTTCTATCTCTTTTGAATAAATTTGCTTAGATTACATTGTCAGTTTCCAAGTAAAAGAATTATTAAAATTAATTTTTCGTACATTTTGAACTTTTAAGATAATTAAAATCTCTATTTTTTTCTAAATGTTAATCTTTTCTAATAACATTTTTATATAAAATATGTTTTACATTATCATATAATAAGATAAAGATTAAGTAATGTGTTAAATTAAAATTCACATTTGTCAAAATCAAATTAATTTCTTATGAAATGCTTTTCATAATGTCACTTTTATAAAAAAGAAAATTTCAATTGTGCAATTTGTTTTTATTTTTTTTTTATATCGTAGTAAATGTCTTTAGTTTCATAATAAATTATGATAACAGAGAATATTCTTGCAAGTGTGACCAATTGTTGTATTGATTCATCAGAATAATATTTCATTTCATTTCAAAAAATTTATTCTGGTGAGTCCGACGGTCTACACTATTATTCTAAAAATCTTTAGTGTTATAATAATACCCAGTTTTCAATATCTGAAGTATCTCAACTCTTTGAAAATAATTAAAATCTAATAAAAAAGTTTTTTATTGCATACTTTTAAGGGCAAATTTAAAAATTTATTCTGCATTATATATTTGTTGGTCTACAATATTGTTCTAAAAATGTTCTAAATCATATTCTAAAAATATTATTCTGATGAATCAATACAACAATTGGTCACACTTGCAAGAATATTCTCTGTTATCATAATTTATTATGAAACTAAATACATTTTCTAATGTTTAGTTGTTACAACTTACTATTAAAATGCACATTAAATTTTAATACCCAGGTTTTATTTGCTGAAGGCTTTTAAAATCTAATGATGAACAAATTGATCTAATGAATTTTTTTTTCAATAATTTGATATTGCATACTTTTAAGGGCAAGAATTTCAAATTTTTTCTTTTTTTTTGAACTGTCGGATTACATTTAATAACTGGTTTTTTTTTTTCAAAAATGTACAATATATAACACATTGTGAATTTTATAAAAAAAAACAAGAACAATTTTTATAAATTATAATTTTAAAAAAGATTGCTAGACCAGATGCACATTTATTCAATTTGTTTTATAATATGATTATAAGAAATAATATAAGATTAAATAATTGTTATATTATTCTGGACTAGAATGTATTGCATTGTCATATTCTGAACTCAACTCATATCCATAACAAAGATGTATAATATTATTTAAAAAATAAAAAAACTTTTTTTATATTCGTTAAAGCTGTTGTTACAGTCATTTTATTATTAATTTTGAAAGGATATTATGAAAGGACAATTATATTTATCCTTCAATTTAACACTTATTATTTAACAAATTAGTAAATTGTTTAAAATTGTACTTCTGTCAATAATTAATTTTAAATAAAAACTTTTTTAAATATTGTATTTTTAAAAGTTTTTTTATTAGTAATTAGGAAAATATTTGTACGAAGGTTCTATTTAATTTGAAGGAAAATTGTTATTGTAAAGTTTTTAAAATTTTATTTATTTCAATTTATAGTAAGGAAGGCTCCACCGGAAGAAGAATAAAATGGAATCTTTTACACACACTTGAAGATCTAAACTATATTACCGGGTTATATCAGAAACAAGGCCAGGAAAACCAATAATCAATCCAGATATAATTGCTATTAAAGTTCAAACAGTCGAATATGTGGAAAGTTTCGCTCACCTAGATATTACAACAAACAGAAGTACATAAGAAATGGATTTTCCAAAGTTAACATTGTCCCGTTAAAGAATTAAATATATTTTTAGCAGAATGAACGATAAAACGGTTTATATGCAAAAGCACGACAAAAACAATAATGTTTTAAATGTCCTTTTTCGTCCTTCAAGAGCTATGTATGTATATTTCTGTAAATGTAATATCATAAAATACCTTTAGCTTTTAGTAAATTTGTCCTCTGTGAAGCCCCGTTATTTTCTGAATCCTCGAAAAAATTCGAAAATAAACTTTGTAGAACTTGCACAGTTTCGGCTTGGCAAATGAATTTGAGTAGATTCAAAAAACTCCAGTCAAAAAGCTTCCAGTGTTTGTTAACAGGTGCCAAAGAAAAAAATTTAAGTATGTCTTACCATCGGTAACACCACAATTTAAGCATCGAACCATGGATGGATGTTGAGTGAAAATTTCAATGATTGCCCCACTTCCAATACAAAAATTGATTCAAACTTTTCAACCATATTTTGTAAAATCATCAATATCATACTTAAATCGAATAAATCTGGTCCTTGTACACTATTAGCTACCACTCTAACATTACAATCATAATTTTATTTATTTATTATTTATGTGTCCCCTTACATTAATTTTCCTAAGGACACAATAAAAACATTTCCAATGTTAAAACATAAAAAAATTATTAAATTTTTTACTGACCTTAACTTTGTTGCAAATGTTGTTTGTGTTGCATTAAAAAAAACTTTTTCAACTTTATTTTAAAAACTTTAAAAAAAAAATAATATGTGTTTTACAAAAATTTGAAGTGAAAAGTTTTTTAATACACTTCAGCTAAGAGTGAAACAAAATTGATACAAAGCTTTTGTAAATAAAAGTGTTAAAAACGTGATTGGGATTCAAAAACAAATACAAGGTGAGTTCTATGTAGGTTGAGAAAATTTCCATTAAATCAAAAATGTTAAAAACAGATAATGCAAAAAGGATGTTAGAAATATATAATTTTTTTATCATCCTTCCTGTTCAACAGTAAAACTAAAATTATACAGTTACAGTTGCAAATATAGAAAGCTGTATTTAAGTTAAACACGTGTTTATATATTAAAGTTCATTTTTCAGGATGCGGATGTCGGAATGCAAAAATTTTGAATTAACATTTAAAGTATAAAATTTGCAGAGCTTTCCTCTACTGTGAGGGACTATTTTTTATTGATCTATTTAAATAATAAAAATATGAGTGCAATTGATAGTTAACTTCAGTATGAACTAGTTAACCGAATTTTAATCTAAATATTGAATAAAAGAAGTTTAAGTTTTCGATGTCATATAAGAGCCTTAAGTTTTAAAGACGACACTAAGAATGGTATAATTTCAACTGGTTCATATGATTGATTTCTATTTCTAGATTTCTTATTTGGTTCAAATCTGACCAAGCGTTCCGGTAGGTGTTCTACAGTTTTGAATATTTTCAAAATTAATAACATTAGAAAGATAAAAATTTAACATTGTAAGTTATATAATAGTTTATCTTATTATGAGGTTTCAAAATTGTTAGACTTTATTTTCGGGGACCTGTAATATAAATCTTAGAAATCTGCTTACATTTCTTCAGAACTTAATATACTGTAAACTTAATTTTAAGGCTTTTTGGGACAAAACTAACTGATGCTGCCATAAAGATTGCTGGAACCACAGTATTTAGCCTTGCAATTAATTAGACTGGGAGGTTCAAAATTAAAATTCGTATGTAATCAATTTTCCGGAATTTTGAAAAATTTTATTTATTATATTATTTGGTTGTACTTATCATGAGAAAATTGATGGTTTTATTTTATTAAACACATAGGATTGGCTGAATGTCTAAAAGTGTTCCATGTTCATAATAACAAAGACAACTTTAATCTTCCTCGTTTTTTATTAGATATGGCGAGGGGTTGAACTCGAGACTCTTTTATTGAAAGGCCGACGTCATAACTAGCATTGTGGTTTGGTCATATCTATTAAAATTAATATTTTCAAAAATGTTTGTTTTTATTTTATACTCAAGCTGTAATAAATCGCGAACAGTCATTATTAACTTCACTAGACTTCGTTGAATACTATTCGATTTGAATCATTCAATACCACATACACCCTGTGTGTTGAGAATATAAGGTTTAGAAAAACCCCTTTACGCTTTAGAAATGAACTGTGATACTCAGGATACAGGGAATAGCAAAGAATATTTTAGAAAATTTTGTCACTGGTACTAAGGAAATTATAAGGAATAGGAAAGGAGGCGTAGGTAATAATATGGAGTTTAAAATTTCAATTTGGAACATTCAACGTCAATAATTTTAATTTTATTTTAATAAGTGTTAAAATGCATTGAAAATATTTTGAACTTCTAAACTAAGGGACATGCAAAATTACTTAATTTAATTATTTTTTTCTGATTATTTTATTTTTTTAATATTTACTCCTAAAAGAATTTTTGCCTTTGATGATCATTAGGAACAGAGTACTTTTTTATTAACTTGTTCATATTAATAAATGTCAACTCAAGTACTTTCGATGAACTTTTATCCAATAATGTACCGCAACCGTTCAACATCTTCTACTGTCCTCGTTCCTGAGTCAAATACAACTTCTGGTATACAAAGTAATATTGATAAACTAAAAAGTCTTCTAAAATAAAATTGTATCTTTCAACTCAAAAATTTATTTTAATTGACTATTAGGTTAATATCGTGATACTTTGTGTTAAAAATAAATACTATTGGAATTTATTAATAATTATTTTCAACACTTTAATAAAAGTTAAAATTTATTATTTTCAATAGAATAATAAATAGAATATTTATTTATATTTTCGAAATTTTAAAATTCTTTAGAAATCATTAAAAAATTTATAATTAGTATTTGCTTGATTATATATTACAGAAAAAATATTTTAAATGTAAAATAAGTTATACAAGTTAATAATGTTAAACTTATAGTAAAGGCATTTTTATTAAAAATAAATTAAAAAGTTTTATCTATATGATATTTTGTATCGGTCAATAATCTTCATAATCCTTTTTGGACATAGGAAAATAAAGCCTAGAACAATATGGTCTAACAGGATTTATTTTAAGACCTAACTTACAAAATTTCCAGGCACTTTCAAACCACTTTTTGTCTTTGCTTTAGCCTTTCATTTTAAAATTCCCTTCGCGCTTCGTTTGAAGGAATGGAACCTACTGCTTCAACTAACGCGCTTAAGCAAATCACCAGGTCCGAATGATCGAATGTGAAAAACTTGAACCTTTGTGTACGCAATCAATTTATTAAAGAATATATTTATATAATCAATTCATCTATTTAGAGCGAATTCATAGTCTGTTATAAAACCAGGCTTGCCCCTTTTTTTAGAATATTAAAATCTAACACAGAAAAAGCGCATATCCTGATTTTGTAACCAACTTTAAAAATTTTATTTTAAACAAAACTATAAGATTTGTCAATTAACTTATGAAATAAAAACATTAAAAAAAACTTATTATTAAATAATAGATTCAAAATTTGGTTTTATTTCCATTATATAAAAAAAAAAATTAGACCTTATTTCACTTTGGATTGCCTAATCAAAAGCCTAATTCGCGCCTATTACTATGCAATTAAAAACCCTTCCACAGTTCAGTGAAAGTTTTCCAATCAAGCAATTTTTTTTTAAAACCTCTGGGCTTGAAACCCTAAGTGCTAACAATTAATCTCTAATTATCTGTAAGATACTTTTACAACTTATTTAATTAATAATTTCTTATAGTAAATTTAAAAACTCTACCGCGTTTTAATTAATCGTGTTAAAGCAAAAGTTCGTAATTATATTAATTATATTTAATATTATGAAAACAAATGTGTTAAATAACTGATTGCTACTTTTCTGTTCATCAAATATCAATTAAATTTTGCAATTACAAATAAAATATTTATTAAATTAAATTAAATTAAAAAAAAAAAAAAAAACCTTTTTAATTGAGTTACAAGTAATAATTATACATCAATTGTTATGTAAATTTTTTTTTTTTTAAACACTATTGTAAAATTTTAGTATTTTATTTAATAATTTTTTTTTAATTTATTTTTCAATTATTCAATTTTAATTATTTAATTATAATAAAAATTAATTTAAAAATAGATAAAAAATTAATTTATTTTAAATAGTTAAATTAAAAAGATATTATTGAAAATTATTTTATTTTATTAATAAAAGTTAAAATTTTTTTTTATTTTTTTTATATTAAAAATTATTTACGCTAATTAATTATGGGTGTATCCACTTTTAATTTTATGGTTTTATTTGATTCTATTTTTAATTGGAAAATTCAATTAAAATAATTTATCATTAGTTTCGAGTATTTTCAATTGGTATTTGAAATTGATTCGCATATTGATTTACTTAAATTTTTTCGTTTATATTGATGAGTGTGTACTACTCAATCGCGTTTTACATAATATCAACTTTGACTTTAACAAAGCCTTAAAGCAAAGTTAAAAGTGCTTTATCTAGTACTGGAAAATTGAAAATTTTTCGACTTCAATGACTCATCAATAGTCACTTATCTGTATTGAGACTTCATGTGCTTTAATTTCATCGGCACGTGAAGTTATTACGAAAATAGTCCTTCTTCTAAAGTCCATGATTCTCCTAACTTTAATGCTGTGGAAGCGTGTATTATACGTATGCAACATTTCAATCTTCCTGAGATAAGGTTAGGATTCAGTCATTTGGAAAAAAGTTCTTTGCATTACTTTTAAATTTTTATTAAATTTTTACGACTTATAATAATGCCGGTTTATGTCTTTGCTTATAACACCGATCATATTAGTCGAATGTTCTCAGTATGCCAACTAAGTTCTGCAAAAAAGTTCTGCTTCTCGGGCTGTTAAATAAATTATTTAAACAAAAACTGATCATTATTACTATTTTTATATCAAATGATTATAATTTAATTAATTTATTTATATATAATATATAATTTAAATTTTAAATAAAATAAATTACTAAATTAGCATAAGCGAGCGAGTATCTTGATGATAATTTCTGAAACTATTCATATATATACAATATATATATATATATATATATATATATTTAAATATATAGTTAAGATAGCTTCTGGTCACGAGTTCCAGTTAAAACTTTTTAATTTAATTTCTATATATATATCAGTTTAATTTTCCAGTTAAATATTCATTATTTATATTCATTTATAGAATTATAATTTAATTAGCTTCTATTCATTAAAATTTTTTGTATTTAACATATTCGAAACTAAATATAATTAAATTTAATTTTAATTTTGAGTAATCCAAGCATAACATTTTATTATATGGCATTTTTTTTTAAATTTTTTTTTTTAAATTTTCCATAGTCGAATTCAAAGAGAAGTGAGTCGTGATATGTTTAAATGTAAAAAATTAACGAAATAATGAGAATTTTATTAAAAACAAGTAATCAGGGTTTTTATAAAAGCACATTCTCAAAATTAAACAATTTTCCATAATTAGTTTTGGCTAAAGGGTGTATTAAAAAATATCACGCGTTAAAATATAATTTTGGAGTTCCATTCTTTGCAAGTTGAAATTTTTGACCCCATACAGCTTCTAACAGTGAGCCATACTAAAAAGTTTAAAAGGTCTAAGTCTTATAAAAATTTTAAGTCCCTAACTTAAATTGTTTGAAAAATATAGGGGTCATTAATTTTGAAAATATTGAGTTTTGTATAACGGTAAATTAAAGTATCGTATAGTAACCCTATAAATTACTATAAATTACCCTATAAAATGCTAGAATATATTACAAAAAATATAAAAAAGTAAAATAGTTTAAAAAAATTTAACTCATTATCCTATAATTTTTGATTAAAAAAAAAAAACAAAAAAAAAATATTAATTCATTATCCCATAATTTTTGCTTAAAAAAAACAAAAAAAAAAAAAAAAAAATGCCCCATCCTAAAAGTTGGTCCGATTGATATCCAACTTTGCCAAGTAACTTGTCCTATTACTTTACCTGCCCAATTTTAATTTTAACCTCCTAGCTTTATTAGATTCACAGTTATTGAACTGAAAACTTTGTATGGCAGCACCCCGAAAATGGGGCCGTAACATTTTGAAAATTTATGTAAGTGCTTGATTCATTATATAACTAACAGTTTGTAATTTTCATCCTCGTAGTATAATTAGTTTTGAAGAAATTCATATTGGTGCAAATAAGTTGTATGGCAGCCCCCCGATAATGGGGCCGTGACATTTTGAAACTTCATATAAGTGCTCGATTCAATATATAACTAACAGTGTGTAATTTTCATCCTCATAGTATAATTAGTTTTGAAGAAATTCATATTGGTGCAAAGAAGTTGTATGGCAGCCCCCCGAAAATAAAGCCGTAACATTTTGAAATTTCATATAAGTGCTTGATTCATTATGGAACTAACCGTGTGTAATTTTCATCTTCCTGGTATTATTACTTTTGAGGAAATTCATATTGGTGTAAATAAGTTGTGTGGCAGCTCCCCGAAGCTTTGGTCTGGTTTTAACCAAAAAGAATAGGGAACCTAAAAAATGTCCAAAAAATGTTTTGTGTAAATTTCAAAACTCTAGCTCTAATTTTTCAATTCTATCTCTTGTAAGTAATTAATTTTTAATTCACAAATACTTATATTAAAACCAAGCAAAATAAGCATCATATTATAATCATACTCATATAATGATCAGATCATCATGATCAAAAATTATCATCATATTCATAATTTTTTTTCATTTTAATTCATAAATCTCAAAGTACAAAGTCCAAATCTAAAATTTTTTTAAAAATTTTACGCATCATTTAAATCGTATGAAATCGAAACTCAAAATCGTTATCTATCTACAAAAAAAAAAAAATAAACAAAACAAACAAAAACAAAATTCATATAAATTCATGTTATACAAGATGTGCAGATATATTTCAAATTTTTATATGAAAATATGGGAGTTAAAAAAGTTAGTTGTTCGAGAGCTACCCGAAGTTTTGGTCCGATCTTAACCAAAAAAAATAGGGAACCTAGAAATTGATTGAAAAATATTTTGTGAAAATTTCAGAACTGTAGCTCCTTTAGTTTTTGAGTTATCGTGCTGACACACGGACGGACGGACGGACGGACAGACACACATAGCTAGATCGACTTATTTTTCGATTCTGAGCCGATACGTACCCTTGACACTATATCTAGCTCCTCTAGATCGATGCGTTACAAACGGAGGAGCAATTTTAATATACCCGATGTCATATATGTATGCACGGGTATAAATATTCCATATATTCGTAGAACTTTTGTTGTAAAAATTTAAATATAGAACGTTTTTGAACTTTGGGGGAGCTGTAACTCTCTAACAGGTGGGGCTACAGAAAAAAGTTATTGGCATGAAATGAATTTTTTTACAATACCTATCTGTAGTTAAAAATTCTATATTTCCAGCGGTATAAGAGTTTTGTAAAAATCAGACGGATGGACAGACGGATTGGATAAAAATATAAAGGTAAATTTATTTTCAAAATTTTTCTAAAATGTTCTAAAGATTAATGTTTGATATTTTTTTATGATATTTTGTAAAATCATAATGAATTGTTAAAAAAATTTATATATTGAAAAATTCTATTGTAATTGATGTCCAAATATTCCATTGTTATTTTTATATCCATTTCTATTTTCTGTCTTTTTTTTTTTTGGTCAAATTTCTTTGACTTTGAACTTTTGAATTTGAAAGTTTAAAATTCCAAAACTGAGAGTTCAAAGTCCAATAAGAAATAATAATTGTTATAATTGTTTTAATAGTTATTGTTCTAATTTAGAAAAGAATTCAAACCCTAAAATGGACAATTGCGAATTTATTTTGGGAATTTTCTAAATATTTGTATTAGACAGATGTGTAGAATTGTAGAATATAATGAAATTTGACAGATTGGTAAACTGTCATAGTGACATGTCAACAACAGATTGGTAAACTATCATAGTGACATGTCAACAAAGTTGTCAATTATGTTTTGCAACTATACTTGTTTAAATTAGTATTGAAAAATTTAGAATTGTAGAAAGCTTAAGCTGAAACAAAAATTAATTCCATTATAAATTTCTTCTATATTGTATAGTATTATACTAGGAGTACTTTAATCATAGCTCACCTGGTATTGTCAACACCTCCTACTACTGTCGCCAATAAAATTTTCTAATCCATACACTCCCTAATCTATGTATTAGACATATATTGAAGAAGAGAATGAAATAAGACTAGGATACGTAAATTATGAATTAAGGTTTGAAATATTTTGTGAAGAAACTATAAACAGGCTTAGTAGTTATTGAAGTTGTGACGTCAGCGCTGTGAAAAAAAATTTTAAGCGAACAAAAACTAAACAATTATTTTTTGTGGGTCGTCTATTCTTAAATAAGTTTAAAAGAATATTTTTAGGGTTTTGAATTAAAAGATTTTCATTAGATCTATAGAGCCATCCTAGTGCTCCACTGTTAACGTTAAAAAAGTTTATATATTTCGTCCACTTTTAGCATTTTATTTAAAATTAATCACTCTAATTAAATTCACTTTTAATTGAATTTTTTAATTCAAATGATTGGTATTATATGATTTAAAAATAAAAATCTATAAATTTAAAAAAAAAAATGAATTTTACAGACATAATGATGACTTACAGACATCAAATCTATATATATATATATAAACAATAATAAAAAAAAATTTATATAAACTTTTATTGAGTTTTAAAGTCCATTTAAAAACCGCTTAAAAACAAATTAAAAAAAAAAACAATGTAAATTGATAAAATTACAATATTGTACTTTTTTTATATAATGCATTAAAAATAATTTTATATCATAAAATAATATATTTAAATATAGTTTAGTATTTTATTTAATGATTATTATTATATTGTATCTTCGAAGTCTAATTAAAAAGTAAATTTAATATTATTTAATAGGCTGTTATTAATAACAATTTAAAAAAAGTACAAAATTAAAATAAAATTAAATGTTGGTGATAAAAATCTTAAATAGATTTTAATTAATTAATATAATTTTATAAATTATAATAACATTATTTTTTATTAAAAATTTAGAATGAAAAATTTAAAATTAAATTAATTTCATTGCTAATTAGCTTTTAACCTTTTCAATTAGTTAATTAGTACAACAATTTATTTTAAAACTATAAAAACGCTATGACCTATTAATTATAAAGAGGCTTTTATTTTCTTTAAGGTGATGGTTTGAATAAACTATATATATAAAAGCGAATGTTTGGTTGCTTGTTTGTGGAGTATAAACTTCTAAACTACTGATTCGATTATCATGAAATTTTTTATATAATGGAGAAGTGTTTTTGGGCTAGCCATTGCTCTAATGAAATACCAAGTTGGGGCTGTAGACCAAGTGTTTAAACTTTTTTGTTCAAAAATAAAAACGTTTTGACCGATTGACTCCAAATTTCGTATACACGTTGCTCTCTGATTATTAAGTTGGCTCTATTAAGAGATCTGTAATTTGTTAACCCATATTAGGACAACGATTAGTCAAAAAATTTTTGGGAGTGAATCACGGCGAAGTACTACCTTGATCAAAAGTAAGTTTCAAAAATTTTTAGCCGAGTTCCATTAACCTATTGCAGCACAATTTACTACCTGTAAGTATCATTTGCTGCAGATGTAGATTTTTGATGAACATCAATTTCAATTGAATTACCCATTGAAAAAAGTAGTACCGTGGACCGAGTATTACCTAGTAAAATATATGAATTCCTTTTTTACAAGGTGGCGCAAAAAAGGAAATCAATATATGATTAACATGTAGAAACGTCTTAGATTTTTTATATTTTTCATAACTTTTCGTAATTTTTAATCGCTGTTCTGTTGTGTACTGTTCCATTTCCAAGTCTTCAAGTTTTCTTCACAAAATTCTGAAATACAATTAAAAAAAATATAAAAAAATTTAAAAAGTTATTAAACATTCAAACCAAGAGATTACTCTTTTAATGATCCTTATAGTTAGAATATTTGTTTTGAAAACTCCATTGTATTAGACTTCATTAAAGTTATTAAACATTCAAACCAATAGATTACTCTTTTAATGATCCTATAGTTAGAATATTCGTTTTGAAAACTCCCTTGTATTAGACTTCATCTAAAATTATTTCGAATTTCTTGGATTATTTAATTATAAATCATGGTTTTTCTACTAAAATTATATTAGATAAACTATTAAATGAGTAAAATAATTAAAAAAAGCTTCTACTATTTAAAATGTTCCATTGTGAATACTTTTCAAATAAAACTCTCATTTTTATGATTGCAAAATTTATTTATTTTTATTGCAAAATAAAAGAATTGAATAATTTTAAAATTTTATTATCTTGTTTGTTTAGAAATTTATTTAAAAAATTTTTATGAAATATAAATTATAGATATAAATTGGTAAGGTAAGTACAGGGACATAGTTTTATCCTGGGTGTAATTAACTTGCCTCAACTTACTTAAATTACACATATTACATTTTTATTGAAAAATTAGACTGGGTTACTGGGTCTCTTGAAAATTGAAATTTCAGCAATACAGTAACTAATTAAAAAAATTCGCTATAGACAAATTTAGTTAGTACTTAGTACTTACAAATAAAAGTAAGTACTATATAAAACTAACCAATTTAATTGTACAGATTGTGCAATTGCATTTTATATTAAGAAAAAAACATGTCCTTGAATATATTACTGTATAGCGCCATGTATTTGTAGTTTTAATAATTTATTTAATTAAATTACATCCGTCACTAAGAGGAAGAAAAATAACTTTAAAATATATTCAAGGACATTTTTTCTATTTTATTGAATACAATATCGTACATTAGATATTTGTACCAGTATATCTGATCATGCAAATTAGAAAGTTGTATACAATAAAATATAAAAATTTATTTCAATTTTTTACAATTTATAATGCAAAATGGTATCGTTAAGAAATCGGTATTATATTCTTTCAAATATGTTTATAATACGTTTTTTTAGTTTAGTACTTTATCAGTTTTAAATTTAAAATCAAAAATGAATACATAGTATAGTGTTGGCCTTCATCCGCAAGGAAAAGGACCTGTCAATTTGCAAAGGCATTGTATGCACTTGTAAATAATTAATAAATAAATAAATAAAGTTAATTGGTAACTTCCAAGGAGGATCTGTTTGAAAGTTTTACAATTTATCTTAAAATTTTACAATTTACCGTAAAGTTCTAAATCTACTTCAGCTTCTGCATCTTGTCCAATTGATTGTTTTAGAAAATTTAAATTTATGCTATAAGTGACTTTTTCATAATAAAACGCAGGCCTATAATCATCTCGTTGACAAAGTACTCCTAAAACCTATCGCAAGTTACTTGTAAAATGTACTTGAGGTTAGAGATTCAGACTTTGGTTCTTTTATACTAAAATAGTGCTAAAAGCTAAAAAAAGGACACTTATCTACAATTAAAGAATTATTTTACAAACAAATGTATTTTTACTCATGTAAAGTCTAATGATATCTGACAAGTGGCGGAGTGGTTAAGACGCCAATCTGTTAAGTGCAAAGTTTGGGGTTCAAACCCCGGTCTAATAAAAAAATATAAAATTGTATGACTATATGGTAATACGAGTATAAAAAAAAAGATTAAGTAAATATAATACTTGTGTAAGATAAAAGATGGCGCACAATCAGTAGTTACAGTCGAGTGATCAACGGCTTAGTGAATATAAGAATTAAAAAACTGAAGCCCAGTTTAAATGGCTTTTTGAATGCCCTATACTCCTTAAACGATTGGAAAAAAATTTTTTAAAAAAACAGGTCTAATAATATCCTATAATTGTATTCATACTCTATATAACATAATTTCTATAATTGTATATAACTGTAACTCTAACCTGCGGTAGTCACTTATTATAATTTAACACTTTTCATGATAATAAATGGCGGGAAAAAAGAAAATATATCTTGGTTTTCCACAATTTAATTTAAATAATTCAATAAAAATGTATTATTATTATTTTGTTTTGCATTTTAAATATATATATATATACTTTTAAAAGCGGTTAGTTTAAAATATACATATATAAAATATATAAGTATAAATTTTCCGTGATATAAAAATTTTCCATATTTCAACAATTTTCTTTACTAACAAAAATTTATTCTAAATTATTCATGGATCATAGAATATTCTATTTTAGTAGTTAATAATTTGTTTTTGTCATTAAAAAGGTTGGGATTTGTTATTTCTTGGAAATATTTGTTTATAAAATCTATCTAGTATCAAATTAATCCATTAAATGGAAGCAATGAAAATGGTGAATAAATTTATATATATTGAAAAATATTAGTAAACAATTTGTAAATTTTATTAATAAATAACATGCAAATAAATTTTTTAAAAATTGTTTTAGTTTATTTTTAAATTTTTTTTAATAGGTAAAAATTATTGTATAGTTGTTTTGTGTAAAATGCAAAGTGGCAAATCAGTTGCAATACAAATGTATAAGTGTATCATTATGCAAAAGTATGGATTAGGTTAGGAAGATTTAAAAAAAATATAAATAGTAGAATTTAACATGCAAAATTAAATATAACTGGAATATTTCAAAAATTATAGGCCTCGGTGGTGTAGTGGGTAAACATTTGACTTATTAACTAAGGGGGTGCGGATTCGATTCCTGCAATGGTCATAAAATACTTTAAGTATGAATTTGGTAACATAAACAAAATAAATAATATTACTTATAAATTAATAGAATGTATTGGCAGTGAGATTTACAACAAACTGCAAGGCCTGGGTTTTAGAATGGCACATGCTATCCCCAACATTGAAATAATATGCAAAAATTAGTTTTTCTTTTGAATTTGTTCTACATGCTAAACCTAGTTAAGTTTAATATTATTTGTCTGTGATCTGTTACTAAGTTGTGGAAAAATATTCTAATTAATAATTTAGAAGATAACTTTACTGTAAAACAACTTCCGTAAAGAAATGGAAATTCAAATCTTCTTAGCCTAGGCTTATAACAGGCTTTATTTTTTGGGTAGAATTAGTTAAAAAGTTCATTAAAACTTTAAAAGATTAGGATTCAAAAATATTTGTTATGAAATTACTTTAATTTATTAATTTATTTTAATTTTAAAATAATAATAAGAAATTTAACTTACTTATTCAAAAACTGAAAAACTCTCTAGAATATTTACATGCAAATAAACGAATAAAAACTTCAAAGAAACAATAAAGAAAATTTTTTATTTAATTTTTTCAATTCGAGACAATAAAATTACCAAATACGGTAACTCTTATATGGTAACAAAGACGTAGACTTGAGTAAAATCGTTGGAAATTAAAAATATAATGGGCTTCTTCAAAAATATAAAGCAATTACTGGAAGTTTTTAAATTAAACGTAGAATAATAGAAGTTTAGAAAAATGAAGTACTTGAAGAGTTTACTATAGTACTTTATGCCGCAATACATTAACAAATTATAAGTCCTCCTGAAGGCTTCTTCCTAAGAGAAACTAGCTACAGATCACATGGTACCCATCATTCAGTTCTTTGCTTTTAATTAAACTCGCATTTTGTTTTAAAATTCCTGGATGTGTTTCCTACTCCTTTAACTTGTATTCAAGGCTTCTAATATATCGAATGCAATAAAACTTTTTGAAGATTTAAAAGAAAATTAATTTCTTTAAAATTATTGTGCAAAAATGTGCAAACGCAAACGCAATGCACATAAAGAAAAAGCTAGTTAAAAAGAGAAAAAAAATCTCTAATCACGATAATTATCCAATGACTAACAAAGAATCCAGACAATGATAAAATCTTTTGTTTTAATTGCTGCAAAAAAAAAAAAAAAAAAACAAATATTAAAATAATTTCTAACATTTGTATATGAAATTCACCACATTTCTACATTCATCTTTTTACATTATCCATAAAAAAGTTGAAAAGGAAGCAAATTAAAATGTTTTTCAAGTCCTTGAAGTAATTAAAAAAATTTTTTAAACAAACGTGAGGAAAAAAAAAACAAAAACAAATAAGGAAGATAAATACAGTTATATTTCACGCTGTATAAATAATGAACACCTATTTAACAAATGGTGCAATGCCATTTTAATACGTGTAAATAATTTGCATATGAAATGTTTTTGCAATGTAAATTAGTGTTGCCGTTTTGCGGTTTGATTTTTGTTTTGTTACATCAAGTTTTGATTTAAATTTAAAAAAGGTTGCATGTGTACATAGTTAATGGTTTGTATATAAAGTAGCTTTCGCAATATAAATTAGTGTTGCCGTTTTGCATTTCCTAAATTTTTCATATTTAAAGTTTTGTTGTAAAATGCAAATGGCTTGAAAGTGTAAAGTGTAAAGTATTCGTGAAAGTTGAGAAATTGGTGTTGCCGTTTTGTATTTTTTATTATCTTTGTTACTTCAAGTTTTGTTTTAGTTTAAAAGAGCCTACAATTGTAAAGTAAATGAGTTTCATATGAAATGCTTTTAATTTCATAAAGTGTTGCCGTTTTAATTTTTATACTTACAAATTTTAAAGTTAAATCAGTAAATAAAATAGACAATTCACTCAATATTAAAGCATTTCGTAATACGTTAGCGTAAAATACATTAAAATATTTCTACTGTAATTGCAAAATAAAAATAAAACAAACCGAAAACACTTGTTTTCTTCAAAATGAAATGAAATTTATATGTTAGTAATGCAACACCAAAAAAAAACGTTAGTCTTTTCGTTATTACAAAACTTTTTGTCATTATTTCAATAATAATATTAGAAGCTGTAACAGTTTTATATTTTTTGTCACTCTTAAAATTATAAAAAACAAAATCCAAGGTTAGTTGTTTCGTTACTTGTTAACATTTGATGTTTTTTTTACCTCTTTGTATTGCTTTGTTGTCATTTGTTTGTTTTGTATTTTGGTTCTCTTGGTAGCAGATGAAAGGAAACTGTATTCTATTTTTAATTTCATTTAATAACAGTAAAAGTAGATGAATTTTTTTAATATGTATTCAGGTATATATGAATTTGAACAAATGTGTAGTAATTTCACACTACAATTTCATATGTATAAAAAAAACTTGTGTATAAACTTGTAAAAGAACATGTTAAGAAATGTTAAATTTAATGAACATGTTAGAAATATTTAAAAAGGTGTACAAAATAAAAAAAAACTTTTTTAATTAAATTGCAATTCTCATGTAAATGAGATGTTAAATAAAAATTTTATTATGTTGTTTTTGTTTAAATTATTTGGAAATTTGTAAAACTATAAAAAAAACTATAAAAACACTATTTGTTCATTTGTAAACTAAATAATAATGAATTACATTTTAATTATTATGTAAATTTAAAGACATACGCCTAAGAATATGCAATTTTGATATATTATTTAAAAACAGTTAAAGAATCTTTATAAGAGTTGTAAGTAAAAAAATGTACATATAAAATGTAAATATTAAAGTAGGTGAAAAATAGCCATAGGGTCTTACATATGTTATTACAATTGAATGACCCTCAGTCATTTAGTAGTGACCCTTAGTGACAGATGTATTTACAATTTAATTTATTGTATTAATATTAGAATATAAATAATAGCTAGGCCCAAAATGGTTTTTGTAGCCGAGTTTCTTACTGATGTTATTACAATGTATTATATTAATATTAGATTATAAATAAATAAATAAATTAATATAATAGTTGAACCAAGTCTCTTAGAACTTTTCACATTAATCAAAGGAGAGTTCCTGGCCTAGATTGTATTTTTAATTGAAAGGAAAGTAACCGTTTTAATCTGTTACACATTAGTTCCTTGAATTTTAAATTTTATTAATCAGTAAATTATTTAGCAATAAGTGTAGTTCATTATTACGAAACAGAGCCATCTATCATTTTATATGACAATTATTTATTTGCTATTTTATATTACGATACAAACTATTATGTTAAAAGCCATTGCTATTGTTAATGTTATTTGGGTAACAATCAAAGGCGCTTCAAAGCATGGCATCTTTTAATCACTTCGCTATTTGGTATCAATAGTATGCGTAATATAATATAATACCTATTCTGGATTTAAAAAACTGATACCTTAGCTTATGAGTACTCTAATACCCTTTTATTCACCAAAGGTGTCCAAATCAATAAAATATATCTAAAGAATTACAAGTCTTCCTTAATTTTATCTGAAGCTATTAAAATTTTTCTACTTGTTAAAAAATCCAAGTTTATTAAAAATAAAATCTTATTTCAAAACAATAAATTTTTAATTAATAATAAAACTTTAAAGTTGCAATTTAAGGTGAAAAATTATTTGAATACTAAAATTTTTTAAACAAGTACTTTATATGGTAATAAAAAAAATTTCCCGGAAAAATTGTCTAGAAATCTTACCAATAAAAAACTCAACTTTAAAAGTTTATTAATATAGGTACTTAAAGTTTGTATAATACTTTAAGTTTTAATAAAATATATGATGAGTGCAAAATGTTGTAATTTGGAGTGAAAGGGAATAATTTAAAGTGCATTTAATCTTTAAGTACTTTTGTAAGTACTGTTGAGATTAAATTTGTTGAATAAAAAAAAAACTCAATAGAATCTTATGTTACCTTTATATTAAACCTTTTAAATGTGTTTTGTAGTGTAGCTGCTATTGTTTAAATTTTTAAACCTTAAAGCAACTGCAATACAAAACGAGGAAGAGTGTGGTAGAGTAGACTGTGTCAACTCTGGGATACCCGTATGACCGTTATATAAACATTATATCATTATTATTTTAAATATTAATTACTTTTGGCAAAATTTCAAACATACCAGCTTTATTAGGTGTAGTGTAATGCTCATATAAAAGAAGGAGTTGTATGGCAGCTACTCGAACCCTTTGCAGTAAACCAACCAAATTTTGTAGTAACTTTGGCCATTATACTAAACTATTTTTGGCAAAATTTCAGACACCCAACTTTAATAGGTATAGAGCAATGCCCATATAAACTGAGAAGTTGTATGGCAGCTACTCGAACCCACTGCAGTAGAGCAACCAAATTTTGCAGTAACTTTGGCCATAAAACTAAACTACTTTAGAACAAATTTCAGACACGCAGCTGTAATAGGAACAGAGTAATACTTATATAAAAACAGAAGTTGTATGGCAGCTACCCGAACCAATGGACTAAAATGGCTGGTTTTAAATAGCGATGACGGCTATTGCAAAAAAACGAATTTGTGAAAATTTCAAGATCCTAGCTCCTTTAGTTTTTGAGTTATCGTGGTGACGGACGGACAGACGGACGGACAGACGGACGGACAGACGGACAGACGGACGGACGGACGGACGGACATACATAGCTAAATCGATTTATTTTTCGATTCTGATCCGATCCATACACTTGAGTCTATATCTACCCCCCCTCCTTCTCTGCGTCACAAACGTAATGGCAAATTTATTATACCCTTTGACTATATAGTCATACGGGTATAAAGATACTATTTATTTTTAAGTGTATATTAATAAAAGAATTAAAGTACCTAAATATGTATTATTTGATTAATTCTTGAGTATTTATATATAAATCTTAATCATAATTAAGTAATTTTGAACTTGAAATTAGTATCTAAAGATAAAATTTCTAAACAAATAGTATTAACTGAATCCGACAAATTAAAATTTGATATTTCAATTCAGAATCTACCGTATAAGATGTACAATAAACTAATGTTTTTATTAAATTTTCATATTCTGTAGATTTGAGCGGCTTTTAAATGTTTAAACATTAGTTACTTCATGATAACTCTAAATCATTATATCCGTATGACTATTAGTCAAAGGGTGTAATGAATTTGCCATTACGTTTGTGATATACAGCCGTCATCGTTATTGAAATCCAGCCATTTTGGTCCACGGGTTCGAGTAGCTGCAATATAACTTCTTTTTTATATGACATTACTCTATACCTATTAAAGCTGGGTGTCTAAAATTTTGCCAAAAGTAGTTAAGTGTTATGTCTAAAGTTTCTGCAAAATTTAATTGGTCTACCGCAGTGGGTTCAAGTAGCTGCCATACAACTCCTTCATTTTTATGAGCATTAATCTACACCTAATAAAGCTGTATATTTAAAATTTTGCCAAAAGTAATTAACCGGATGATATGTTTATATTACGGTCATACGGGTACTCAGAGTTGACACAGTCTATTCTACTACGCTCTTCCTCGTTTTTTTTTAAATATAAATTTTAAAGTATTGAATTACTTGAATTCTAATTATATATTTTTTTAAATAATTCAGCGTTTATTCAACCGTGTACCCACTAAAAGCGCAATAGAACTGTCATCATATTCTATAGATAGAAAGAAAAGAAAAGCGTGATTTAAAAAATAAAATAAAATTAAACAAAAACGTTTTTGTTGTTTTTTATTTTTTTTTGTGAATCTAACAGATAAATTTAATCTGTCGATTCATTATTCGGTTATTTAATACATTATTAATGAAAGTAAAAATTGAATAAACATTGTTATAAGTTACACACAAAAGTTATAATAAAGAGTTATATATATATATATATGTATATATATATATTAAATATCTTGTATAGAGTATAAAAATTGGGTAATTCAATTATCGAGTGTAGGAACTGGATAATTCAATTCTAGATTTAATATTTTAATTTAAAGATAATTTTTTTTTTCTAAATGGAGATTGTAGATTAAAAAAAGCTTTCTATTTTTTTTTTTTGTTATGTCTGAGATGTGATAATATTAATTTTAATAAAAAATTGCCAGGTAATTTAATTAAATTTACATAATGATTTAATATTTGCATCTTTGAAAATTTTTTTTCTGCATTATCTGTTATTTAATCTATAGATACTTTTTTTTAGTTTTCTTTTAGATCTGTTGATTAAAAACTTTTGTTTAGAATCATTTGGAAATAGAAAAAATTAACTTGAATTGAAATTTATTAAAGATGTATTTCCGAATTAAAAAATTTTAAAATATTTCTAAGAATTTTTAACTTGGATATGAGGAGCTCAGATTCAAAACGTGTAATGTCCATATTCTGACAAATTGACTTTCTGATACATTTTTGCAGGAAATTATAAACTCTATCTTTTTTTATCATTTTACAATTCAAAAGCTTAAAGTGGGGTTTCTAATACTAAAAGTAATTTTACTTTTCTTTTTGGGATTTTGTTAATATTTAGAGGCATCTTAAACTTTCTTGAATCCTACACAATAACCTTGTATGAACATTGTACGGTTTGAATCTGAGCTCCTCATATCGAAGTTAAGAATTCTTAGTTATATTTAAAAATTTTTAATTCTTAAATACATCTTTAACAAATTTCAATTCAAATTGATTTTTTCCATATCAAAATGATTCTAAATAATATGTGGAAGTACATATGTATGTATAAGATCAGGCATAACACTTAGAATTCGTGAATGAAACTTAATAAAGATATTTTGAACTTACAATTCTGACCAATCTTTTTATTTAAATTATACGTAGGTTTAGGTTTAACTTTATTATAGTTATACTATGTATTTGTCGGCAGAATATTCTTAAAGTTTTAGAAAGATACTGAATGTTTTTTTGTGTAATGGCCTATAACAGCATAAAAAGCTAAACTAGTCAAATTGCTGAACCATTTAGCCTTTGCGTATTGTCTTAAGGACTCTCCTTAATAAGAATCTTCATTTTAGGCTAAATTTTAAATCTGTATCTCTTATATCTTTATTCGATCAAGAATTATAAGTACATCTCTTTATTAGATCTATTAGACCCTAGCTCTTATTAATGTTACTTTTGAAATACCAGGGATTACCTTTTATATTATATATAATACTTTCTATTTACTATCTGGGTTTATACTTAAGTAACAGATCTATATGAACATATTCTATAATTTTTGAAAAAAATTTGCCTTTATATACTTTTACTCTGTTCGTCTGTCGTCCATCCGTTTACAAAACCTTTGCATGTATGGAAATAATTTAATGAATTTTTAACTACGGATTGTTATAGTAAAAAAATTTTATTCAAGAACTTTTTTCTGAGCTACAAACCGGAGCAAAGTCCGGACAAGCCCAATATATAAATTATTATAATTATATATTTTTTATAATTATTATTTATAATTAGATATTTTGATATGAGTTAGATCTTAAAAAATAAATATGATTCTTTTAGTAAAATTTTTTCATATGACCCACCCCACCACAGCTATGAGAGTTCTAAATATTTTGGACTATTTTCAATGTACTCTTTTCTCAAAACTTATTTTGGAATATTGTATAGCAATTTCTAAATATGAAATATTAGATTTAGAAGATCGACAATCTGAGTTGCTAGAAATTATAAAAAAAAGAAAAGGGAATTTAAATATCTACTATTGTTATATTTCTGGATAAAATTACAGAAGTGCTTGCAGAACTATATAGAGCTATATTATTTATCTTTCTCCAATCCTGCAAGTTTCTCCCGGAACATGTTTTTAAAAAATTGTTCAATATACTTAATTCAACACGCGTTAATATTTTTGTAAACCTTTTATTTAAAAGTTATTTTTGGAACTATAATCATATAATAATATTACAAATTCATATTATTCTACACCCCCAATCAATATAACTCTGTTATTTTACTTAATATTTAGTTACTTGAATTAAGCTTAAAATGATATCTTATTAAATTTCTTTTGGATTTCCCAGATTTTTATTGAGTTTTTTTTATTCTCGGAAAATAAATTTACTTTTGAGAGCTTTAAAGTGGTTACAAGCAGTTTAAATAAGTCAAATATTACTTGTTTAAATTCAATTGATCCAATTTTATTAATTTGAATTTAATATAAAATATTAGTAATAGAATAAAACTAAAAGATGGATTTTTATCTTAATTATAATTATACTGGTTTTCTAATTTTAGAAGTTAAATTTATTAATATTTACAATACAATGCTACTTGTACTAGTATATAACTAGTGAATAAAAAGATTGATTTAAATTATTTCATCTTTTAAAGCGAATAATAATGCAAAAAAAACTTATCATATTTATTTTAATTAAATTTATAATTAAATATAAATATAAATTTGGATTTATTCAACAATAACATTAATAATAATTTTTTTATTTTTCATAAGAACAAATTTTAAAATAATTTTAATATTCTTTTTTTTTGCAATTAAATGAATATATATATATATATATATAATAATAAATTAAAAAATAAATTGATATAAACAAATGTAATAAAATAAAATAAAAATATAAAGTAAAAGCAATATTTTTTGCAGTCTCACCATTTTCTGATTAAACGCCGATGAAAGAAAAACGTGATTCTAGTGATTCAATTCAGAAAAAAAATAATTGTTTTAAATTAAAAATGTAAAAAAATATTAAAAAAAGACAAAAAATGGTTTTATACCATATAAGGAACAAATATATAAAACAAGTATTGTAATCGTGAGTTTACTTTATTTCAATGGTTACAAACTCATTGCTGAAAGCGACTGAACAGCTTCAGCAGATCATTTCGACACCCTCAATATACAATTTGAAAGTATTACAGCTATACTTTTAAACTATAAATCTTAAATTACATGTTGAAAAACTTAAATTTTGAACTAATATTCAGTTTCCCAACGTTTTCGATATTTTTAATACATTTTTGAGGAGTTTAAAATACCACTGACGCTTTTAGTGTAATAGCGATTTTGGTTATAGTGCTATAAAGCATCTTAGTTTTATTTTATGTATTTAATATTGTATCATATTTTTAATTTGATGGAAATATTACGATCATACACTTAAAAAGTGCTGAACAGCAATTCTCATGATTTTGTTGGGGACCTCCCCGCACGTTACTTAGAAACTAAACTAAAAATCTTCAAGGCATATGTAAAAACTTATACTTACTTACTTGTTAGGCCCTACAAACCATGAAGGTTCTGGGCCTGATTGTAATATCCCCTTCCACTCCTCGTGGATTTGCGCAGATCTCTTCCAATTGGTGATATGCAGGTTTTTTAAATCTGCCGATGTCTCGTCTCCCCAACGGAGGTTTGCTCTCGCTCTGCGTTGCTTCCCTTGAGGTCTGGCGTCAAATATCCTTTTGACTGGAGCATCAGTTGACATTCGCTCGACGTGACCGTGCCTGCGTCAATGTCATTATACAGTTTATAGAGTTCGGCATTGTATCTTCTTAGCCAGACTGCGCCATCGTTGACAGGACCATATATTCTACGTAGATTTTTTCTTTCAACAATACCTAGTGATAGCTGACTTGTTTATGGCAGTGTATATGATTCTAAATCGTACAGTAGGACTGCGAGTATGAGCGTTTTGTACTGTTGCACTTTAGTATTTCGCGATAGGAGTTTTGAACTAAGCTGAAAAACAGTGCTTATATTATAATTAAATATTAGTAATTAAATATTTACCAATCAGCCGAAAGGGTCAATTAGGAAATGCCTATGCATTATATACTGACTTACCGCAGAAGAACCTTTATTTAAGTAGCTTAGGACCTACGAGTATAAAAAGTATAAAAACCAAATAATTCGTGAGTTATTAGATTGGAGACAATAATGCAGCCAAAGAAGCGGGCGGGCGGCCGGGGGGAGCATCGGGTATAAATAAAACTCTTGACTTAATTTTACCCTAATTTTCAACTTCTTGTGATAAAATCTCTTTTGAACTTTTTTGAAGCTCCATCTACATTTGGTATGTAATTCGGATCATTTAATTTGTTTTTGTGCCAGATCTCGACTCTTGTGCGGAATTATCTTCAACAAATTTTTTTGATGGCTATTAAGTGTAATGGAGTTATCCATTGTATTTTGATTTCTAAAAAAATTCGAATATTAGAAATTGTTGAAAGGGGAATACCCCTTAAAATCCACGTTTATTTTATCATAATAACATTTGCGTGATTTGTATTTAACAAAGAATTAATTTTTTCCATTTTTTTTTTTAAATGTTCTAGCAAGACCGTGTAATCATCAGAACCGAATGAAGTAAGTATCAAAAATGTTATTTTTATATAATTTTATTAAAAATGAAATAAATATAATAAATGAAAGCCTAATATGTATTTTTTTTTTATTTTAGAATATTGAACTTTATGAAAAAAGTGATTGATTTATTTTGTCAATATGATATATTTTACTTTATAGTCATGGATATCCATTTTAATTATTATTATTAAATTGGAAAATTATATAAATTCATAATGTAACTTTGTAATTTATTTTTATTATTTAAAAAAAAAAACCTAATTAATATATTAAGTAATTGATTATGTTAACATTTTATTACTTAATGGTGAAAATATAATTAGAAATTTATTGGATAAGAAAGTAATTTATATTTTATAAGTGAATTAAAAGATATTTTAAAGGGAAGTTTTTTTATTGTATAACAGTTATTTTATAATAGTTAGATATCATTTTCCGTGTTTATTATAAGAATATTAATTAATAACCCAATAATGGCTATTATCTGATTTTGGAAGTGGATATTTTTAATTAGAAATATTAAATCACAACACTTTTACATTATAAGGTCCATAAAATTAAATAATATTGATGATTTGCAAAAAAATCAGTTCATAATTAAATCTTCGGGTATTTAATCTTTTATTACTGGGTCAGTTCAGGATTGATTTCTTAGAGATTTTTCAATGCCTCAATGAAACGAATACCAAAAACGATGTGGTATGTAAAATCAAATAGTTTAAAAGTCGAAAATTGTAAAATAGTCTTAAGTTTAAAGCTATATTTAGGCTAAGATTTTCACTTTTGAGAACTTCTAAAATATTGAAAGGTGTATTCCTTAATATTTGATAAATTATAATACAAAAAAAAATCCAATTGGAACTTTTAAAAATATATTGTTTAAAATTTAATATTTGTATCATTATTTTAGTTTTTCAAGCTCCGTATGCCTAAAAATATGCAATTTTTAAAATGTTTGGATTCACATGACTTTTAACTCTCAAATGCGAAGTGATATTTATTAATTGATTATAAAAGGGCTCTGCGAATTAATGTCAAAATGAACTACGAACCCCAGAGTACAATCAGCTTACACCAAAATACAATAAAATAACACTAGAATCCAATGAATTAACGCCAGAATGTAATGAACTGACACCTGAATTTAATGAACAAACGTCAGAATGTAATGAACTAACATCAGAATGTAATGAACTAACCCAAGAATGCAATGAAATAATGTCAGAATCCAATAAACTTACGCCAGAATGTTATGATCTAGCGCCACAATGCGATGAACTTTCGTCAGAATGTAATGAACTAACGCCAGAATGCAATGCACTAACGCCAGAATTCAATGACCCAGAATCCAATGAACTAACGCCATAATGCAATAAACTAACACTAGAATGCAATAAACTAACACTAGAATCCAATGAACCAACATCAGAATGCAATGAACTGACGCCAGAATGTAATGAACTAATAACTTTTTCTGGTCTTAGTTCATTATCAGTTCTGGCGTTTGTTCGCTGAGCTTATATGAAATATAAGACATTTTTCGAAATTTTCGCGTTTATAGATACTTCATTCCGTACTAAAAGACAGACAGCCACACCAAAACTGGAAATCCGAATTTTTTAAAAATGATTATATTAATATAAATGCAATTTACTGCAATACTAGCCCATAATAAAAGAAAATTTAAAATTGATCTATAAAAGTATTAATTTAAAAAAAAATATTGATCATTTGCGACCCAATGTGCTTCAATAAATTGTACACAATTGTTTCTTATGTGCATCATTTAAAAAAAAGTACTATTAAATTTGTTTTAAAGTTGTCTCTTGATTTATAATTTGCAATAAAAAATTAAATGGAATCCATATTCGAAATTTTATTCGAAAACATAAATTATCTTAATAAAATAGAGTTAATAAAAACTTTGGTATCATTATCTGCCAACATAATATAAATTCAAAAAAAAAAAAACATTCCGTTTGTCTCTTATTTTTCCTGGTTTTTACAAACTAATGCTAAAAATAGAATAAAATATTATGTAATTTATTTTATTTTTTTGGAAAAATATTTAATTTCATTGCGGAAACTAATAATAATTTTTGTGAAAATTGTCAAAATAATTTTCAGTAGGAAAAAAAACGAAAAATTATTATGAAATCATCTGTAAATAATTTGCTTTAATATACATTTCATAAGAATATAATAATATTAATATTACCTATATACTATATTTATTTACTGTCTATTTTATTTTCCTGATCAAATTCGATGAATTGTAAAATATTATATGGAAAATATATATAGTTTTTATTCTAATTTAACGTCTGATTGGTTTTTTGTTTCCATTATTGCATAAAATTTATTTTATGAAAACTGAAATTTTTGAATTTAACTATAAGTCACTTATGGTACAACCCTAGAATAAAATATTAGTTCTTTAACTCTTTAAGTTAAGTTTGTATTATTCATTTGTTTAGACATTTTTTAAAAAATATAAAGCCGATACGATATCAATTTTGCAGAAATTATTGACTACTTATGGACTACGTCTACTACTCCTAATGCAAATTCCAAAAATTAAACCTTGTGTGTGTATTTTTTTTTAAGCTTTACTTTAAATCAGGAATGTTCTAATTAGTAACAGTCTGAGAAACTTCATGCATTAGGTAACTTTCCTAATTTGGGGGACTCGTTTTTACCGAATATCTTAGTACTTTATCGCTTATTGTAAAGTTGGTAGCCTTAAAATGAAAAATTAGCAAGAAGGAATTTGAAGGATAACTCGTCGTCGTAGTGAGGTGCGTATTTCGCAGAAAAGTTCCCATTAAAAAAATTCATGAAACCTATTCTGGATCCATTATAATACGCTTGTTCATTCTGCTACCGAGGCCTTTTTATTTATTTGAATATTACCCTGAATTATGCAATATTGATAAAGCCCTTTAATTTGAAGCAGGTCAAACGTTATTATAAAAATTTAATGAAATTGCATATATTGAGGCGTAAGGTAATTTATTATGTTTTTTATTGAAAATTTTTATGTAAATTTCTTATTCTATAAAATAATTAATAATTTTATAGAATTTTCAATGTTTTCCAATCCCCTTCTCGTAAAAAATATGTATAATAGTTAATACAATTAAACCTATATATGACTATATAGGAAGTTTATGCCGTTCCCTTATTCTGAAATTAACTTACGGTCCACGTCTGCTGATTAGCCTAATATTTGAATAATTAGGAAGTAAAATCCATATATTTCTTATTAAACTTCTACTTCTTTTATAAAATGTAAATGTGCTTAACTACTCTACTACTTAAGCACCAAATTAAAAAAAAAAATTGCATAACGTAAGGCGCAATGTTAGATTAGTTTTTTTGCAATAAACTATTTTAATATAATTTGCATTAAATCCTTTCCATTTAAATGGTATTTTTTTTTTACTTTAATGACATATAAATTACTTAGACATGTGTTATGTATATTTAAATTAGATATATTAGAAATTTCAAGGTTCGTTAAGTTGTCAAAAAAATGTGATTTGGTTTCCTAATATAAAATGTGTAACATACAAAGAACAAATAAGACACATTGATATTATTGATTTTTTCTACCACACTTATAATGTTAACTTTTTCAAAGAAATTCTCTTTTAAAAAAATTTTTTTTTATTCAATCTTCATTCTAAATGGTTGTTTGAAATATTTCCTAAAGGAAATAGTTCCCAAAACTAAAAGTGCCCATTTGTATAAAATTTTGGGAAATTTGATCGTTTATTTTAGGGACTTTTGTAAAAATTATATTATGGGGAGTTTGTGCATATTAAAAAAGTCCCTGAGGAAGAAAGGCCTCAGAAGTATATACAGTTAGGAAAGTTAGATTCAATTCAGGTTGTGCAGTGATTCTTTAAAAACTTATTCCAGAAAATATAAGGGTTTTATGGTTTTTCGACACGTATTTCATCCAATTTGATAAATGAGGACTGCCGCCTCTGAATTATCTTAAACTCCACAATTCCTCCTAACTTTTTCCATTTATAATATAGGTGAAACTCCGTTGAGCAATTGAAACCCTGATTCTATTTCTAACTCTGAAAGTCCTCCTAACTATTTTTTATAAAATAAGTCAATTTTCTGAAAAATGCAGGATTTTGATACGCTTCATATTTATACCCGTGCATACATATATGACATCGGGTATATTAGATTTGCTCCTCCGTTTGTAACGTATCGAAATATAAGAGCTAGATATAGTGTCAAGGGTACGTATCGAATCAGCATCGAAAAGTGAATCGATCTAGCTATGTGTGTCCGTCCGTCCGTCCGTCAGCACGATAACTCAAAAACTAAAAGGGCTAGAGTCTTGAAATTCACACAAAGTGATTTTTAGACAATTTCTAGGTTCCCTATTGTTTTTGGTTAAAATCGGACCAAGGCTTCGGGGAGCTGCCATACAACTTTTTTGCACCAATATGAATTTCTTCAAAACTAATTATACTACGGGGATGAAAATTACACACGGTTAGTTTTATAATGACTCCGGCACTTATATGAAGTTTCAAAATGTTAGGGCCCCATTTTCGGGGGGCTGCCAAACAACTTCTTTGCACCAATATGAATTTCTTTAAAACTAATTATACTACGAGGCTGAAAATTACCCACGGTTAGTTATATAATGAATCGAGCACTTATATGAAGTTTCAAAATGTTAGGGCCCCATTTTCGGGGGGCTGCCATACAACTTCTTTGCACCAATATGAATTTCTTCAAAACTAATTATACTACGCGGATGAAAATTACACACGGTTAGTTATATAATGACTCCGGCACTTATATGAAGTTTCAAAATGTTAGGGCCCCATTTTCGGGGGGCTGCCAAACAACTTCTTTGCACCAATATGAATTTCTTTAAAACTAATTATACTACGAGGCTGAAAATTACCCACGGTTAGTTATATAATGAATCGAGTACTTATATGAAGTTTCAAAATGTTAGGGCCCCATTTTCGGGGGGCTGCCATACAACTTATTTGCACCAATATGAATTTCTTCAAAACTAATTAGACTACGACGATAAAAATTACACACGGTTATTTATATAATGAATCGAGCACTTATATGAAGTTTCAAAATGTTACGGCCCCATTTTGGGGGGCTGCCATACAAAGTTTGCGATTCAATAACTGTGAATCTAATGAAGCTACAAGGTTAAAATTAAAATTGGGCAGGTAAAGTAATAGGGCAAGTTAGTTGGCAAAGTTGGACATCAGTCGGACCATCGGAATTTTTGGGTGGGCCATTTTTTTTTTTTTTTTGTTTTTTTTTTGTTTTTTTTTGTTTATTTTTTTTTTTTTTAAGCTAAAGTTATGGGACAATGAATGAAAATTTTGTTTTTTGTTTTGTGATTTATTTTTTTTTTTTTTGTTAATTTTTTTTTTTTTTTTTTTACGTCAAAATTATGGAGTAATGAGTTAAATGTATAAGGGAAGTATATTACGGTTTATTTTATACACCATAGTGGGTATGCACGGGTATCTAAAAGTTGACAAGGGCAACTATAATCTTCCTCGTTTAATTTTAAATTCTCCAAATTTGATGACTTTTTTCAATTTTGTTTTGTGAACCTTTTTTCTTAGGAACTTTTTTCATATAGTCTTTCTTCAAAACTTGTACCATCATTTATATTTTATCATTTTTTATACAGCTAGATAATTACTTACTGTAAGTTAACTACCAAAAGTGTTAACAACAAATACAATATAATTTTGTTGAAAATTTGAGTGGGAAGTAAAAATTGTAAAAAAATTTTCATTTGGGAACAAACTGAAAGGATTTACAGTTAAGCGAATTTCAAGGTAAAATTTAGGTGTTGAATATTTATGAAAAACGAAAGATTAAAATGGATTTTAAGAAAGAAAAGAGAGAGAAAAACGAGATAAAGAAAAACAAAAAGAAAATATTATAGTGATGCAAGACGAATTTCATTTTATAAGAGGATTTTGAAGTCATTTTTGTTTTTTTTTTTTTGATAATTTATAGTTTTATTTTCAATTTTTCTTTTAATTATCGATTTAAAGATTTTAAAATAATTAATTGCAAAATTTTTCTATCCAATGAAACTTTTGCATCAAAATAAACTTGACTGTTTTTTTTTAAAGATAAAATTTAAGTTTTTACACTTGATTGTTTTCAATTAATCCATTCGATAATTTTTTTAAATTAATTTAATTTTTATTGAAGGTTTTAATCGATTGAATTTTGATCTTATTTTAAATTAAAAAAATTAATTTAAATGATGGAAGAGATAATTTAATCTTTCAATGCTTGTTGCACAATTGCACCAGATTTAAAATGAACTAATTTTATACTCTGGTAGTTGTAATTAGTTTTAATATTTAAAATTAAAGAGAGAACAATTAAATATTTTGTAAAAGTTGAAGAAAGTGTGGTAATGAAGATATTTTTAAGAGTTTGATGAAATCTTAATTCTTCTAAATTCTTTTGTTTCAAATTAATTGTCATCTGGTAAAAATCGAATCAGTTTAGCAATTGATGTAACTTGAGTGGCATAGTGGTTAAAGTAATGATCCTTCATTTGAGAAATTCGTGGAATGTTAAAGTGACAAACATATTTTTCGATTCTTCGGAATTGGGTTCAGTAGAATAGAATAGTTAAAAGATATAGATATCTTGTAGGGACTAACATATTCTAAACAAATTCAGCATTTAATAACTCCACTCAAAGTTTTCCAAAGGAAACTGGGAGGGCAATAGATAGTTATCCTTACACAGTCGAACTATCAAGGTGGTGCAATACAACTTATGGAAATTCGTTTGTCATGTGCTCACCGCGAAATCATATTCCATTAAAAGTGTTCCTTCAAGGTAAAATTTGTGTACGATTTAAATAAATTTAAGAAGAAAATTAACATTTTTCTTCTGAATATTCTATCCAATATTGTTCACCGCCCATAATCTAAAATCCTAAAATTCCTGTATTCCGAAAAGGTTTTTTACATTACTAACCTCGATCGAATTCCTAAAAGTTTTTTGACTAAATTGTATACTTGAATCGCAAAGCTTCAAAAAATCGTTGTGTGCGTAGTTCTTACAGATGGTTTGCGACTTTAACACTCTAACACCACAATTCTTTCTGAACCAAACTATGTATGGGACCTGGGATATAAATGTCTAGCTAGGTTCTGAGGATAAAAATGTAAATGGAAAATCGGGTTTGGAAATAATATAGAATTCTGGGATTAAGCTAATTAGATTTTTCGAATATTCTCAATTTATGAAAGATTATATGAGGAATATATATATTTGAAAATAATATGTATGAGGTAAAATATCATAACTTCCTTTTTTTCTTTTCTTTCTTAAGCGCTAACTGTTCAACTGTTAGGCTAATAAGCCTGTCTATACCATTGGTACATTTTGGAACAGGGGGTTATATTATATTCGTGATCTTACATTTTAATATGAGATAGTACTAGGCCTAGAGATTTGACATACATTTTAAACATGAGGTAGTACTAGGCCTTATAACATGTAGAAACGTCTTATATTTTCAATATTTACAATTCTATTTTTTGTTTATATTGTAATATTTTATATCAATTAAATTATTTGTTAATATTTTGCATTTGTTTATATTGTTATGTCAATTAATTTTTATTAAAATTTATAATTATCAATTATTGATTAAGCCATTATTTTGAACCGAACGGCGAATGGTAGCTGAGTCGAGCCGAAAACCAGAAAAGTTTTTTCATTTTCACTGCTGTTCGAACCCTGGCCCCTAGAATAGAAATATTCAAAGTTCTAATTTTAATTATTAATAAAACATTGTAAAAATTAAATATTTTATTAGGTTTAAAAATGCCGACTTTTTTAGACGACTAATTTAAAATCTGATTAAGAATATGCGTTTTATTATAAATATAAAGCATTCATTTAATGAATCATTTAATAATAACCATATCTTAAGAAAAAAATCTCAATTTTTTGTATATAAACATTTACTGTGCTACAAAAATACAATAAATTTTAGAATAAAATTTAAAATTTTCTTATCAATTTAAAGAAAATAGTAAAAATAAAAAAAAAAAAATGAAATATGAAACATAATGGAATACAAATTCTGATAATTGAATTTTTTATATTTGATTAGTTTCTATTTAAATATAAATAAAATGTAGTATTTATAAAAATACAACGTAAAAATCTGTTCTACATTTTAAAATTCCCACATTTTATATTTTTTTTTCATATGTATACAAAAAATTATTAATTATAATTAAATAAATTTTGAACTTTGTTCCCGAACTTGTCTGCTATAAATTAAAAAAAAATTATATTCTATTTCATTTTTTATTTGCTTTAAACCAATTTGTACCAAACCGATCTTTGATTATTTTAATGATGATTTTAAAGTAAATTAGTGCATGGGAATATTTTTGATAAGTGGTGACAAACCGGATGATATATGTATATTGCAAAAGGTCAAGAATTTATTTTTGTAGTTTGAAGCCTAGGGGAAGTATTTTTAATGCTGACAGATAATATTAAAAGTATGTTCGATAAAGTTTGCCATGGAGATCTTCTTTAGAATTTAACCCACTAAACGTAAGTGAAAAATCTTCTTTAGCTTCTAACCCACTATAACGTTAGTCGAAAATCTTCTTTAGCTTCTAGCCCATTACCTTAAGTCGAAGATAATGTAACGATCATAATATCTGGAACCTTCAAATCTGTTGCTATTACATCAAACATAATGTAACGATCATAATAGCTGGTGCTTTCAGATTTGCGATAAATTTTGTCGCTTTTACCTCTTTTTGCAGCCTTTAGTTCTACAGTTGCAGTCTTGCACCAGAATTGTTTAGTTCTAAACTTTACTTTTTTTCGTTTGATTTTATTTCCATCTGTTCTTTTTCATTGAATGTAAAATAATGCGCCGGGGTATTAATACTCATAGCAGTAGATAATATTCTAGAGGAATTTTTTGAGTACTTTAGATTCAAAAACAGGATAGATATTCTCCATTTCCAGAATTTTGAATCCCACTTTAAAATCTCTTCTAATTAAGAATCTCATTAAGAATCTCAGAATACGCTTAAATAAAAATTCTTAAAAGGGGGAATTTCCTGATTTCGATTCTTTCTAAAATTACAATTCTAAAATTCTTAGAAATTCCAAACTTTTCATATGAAAAGATATAGGAAATAAGATTTCGGGGTTTTATTTCTAATTCTAATCGAAAAATAAAGTTCGGGGGTATGAGAAAATAACATCACGGACTTTTATCTCTCATAAAAATTAAGAGACATAGTTCCGGGTGGGGTGTTATTTCTCGAGAAATGGACGATTAAATTTAAAGATGATCATAGTAAAGAAGCCCTTAAGGCTTCATCTATTACTACGAGAAATAACACCCTTAATCTTATTTCAATTCTTATTCGCCTTGTTCCATGCCTTGAATAATTTTGTATTTAAATAATAAGGTCTTTTGATATCTGCGAGTTATATTATTCAATTAAATTGTTTGTTTATTTTTTGCATTTCCTCGACCTTCAGTATTCGAACCCGGGTCTATTAAATGAAATTTCCTCCCTCTTACTACAGTGCTACCCAATTTAAAATTTAATTAATTTAGTTTTTATATTTATACACTAGTTTTTTGAATAATGTAGAATTATTTTCTATCTATCACACATAGAACATGTAAAAATTATCTAGGTCAATTTTTTCTAGTTTGCTCTGCTTCTATCATCCCAAATCAATTATTAATATTAACTTAATAAAAATTTTTTAAATTATTTTCTAATATATTTTTATTTTATTAATATAAAAAAAAGAATTAACTTTGCTCTGACTAAATATATACGCAATTTAATTTTGCGTTTTATTTAAAAAAAAAAAAAGTGATAGCATTGATAGAGTGATTAGAGAATATTGTCACGTGTTAAAGAAATGTGTGTATATAAAATGAATTAAATTTTCAATATATAGTTAATTTTCATTTATTGTTGTATAAGATTAATATGGTCATAATTTATTTTATCCTGTTTTCATCTTTTAAATTGATGAAAACAGTTGAATTAATCCAATTAGGAGTACCCAATCAACTAAAAAAAAAAACAACAAACAAGAACAGAAAGCATCGTGGGAATGATGATATTATAACAGGCTGTGAAATGACACTATTAATACCAATTAATAATTATCATTTAACAAAAGTTCCCTTAAACTTTTTTTAATTTATATTTTCAAGGAGAAGATTTTTGTCTTGAGGAATTAAAAGACTTGACACCTCCTACACTTGTCTGAAATCAAGTTTCACTAAGAAGAATTAGGAAAGCTTCGTCTGTCTTTTTCTACATATAGTTTAAATTGATCGTTGGGTAAATGCAGTTATTAATAATCGTTTACAAATGACGCCCATGTAGCAGATGGTCTACTTTAACTGTTCTCTAAAATTGGTAATGAGTAAAATTATTATTAATAAATCGTTGAAAGGGAACGTCTTTGGTCACCATGTTCACAATTGACCAAATCTTGACCAATACTTTTCTGGAAATGAATTTTTCTTCCCAACTTGAAAACTCCAATCTGTTACTTGCTCACTTAAAAAGATGTTGTTTAGTGGGTTAGATTCAAACACTTGCATGGAGGAATGACGCTTTTGACGCTTCAGATTTTTTTGCAGACTATTACCTACTCTCGCAGAAAATAATAATTTTGATTTATTTTGTATAGAAGCACGGCCTGTATAAAACATGAGATAATGTTCATAATCAAGTTGGGTATTTTGTCCTGTTTTTATCAACTGTTGGTTATGTGATATTTTTTCAATATTTATTACTTATACTTACTTACTGGTTACTCGAAATCCTGCTGGGGCACAGGGCGTTTACAAATCCTCTACAGCTTTCACAATCTTTAGGAATTCCTTTTAATTGTAATCCTCTTCGTTTTGTTGCAACAGGTGGGTGTTGTTAATAATTTGCGACCAAAGAGATTTTTACGATCCAGCGTAGACATCGGTTTAAATACACTTGCAACTTTCTGGTGATATTGGGGACTACCTTTTATGCTTCAAAGCTGTAAAGAAGTACTGATTTGACGTATGTTTCAAACATTTTAAGCTTTTCAGGGAGGGCGATTTTATTTGATTGCCATTTATTCGAGAGAGTAATATTCTTTAGAAACTGCTCTTTAAAGTGCGTTTAGTACCAATTTTGACTGCTTCCTTAAGTATTTCATAAATTTTTGGTATTTTATAAGAACTCATCAGATTTGAGGTTCAATAGAACTTGTGCAGGGTTATTAATTCCAAACTAGAATCATTACCTTCACAATATTATTTCGTGTAGAATTATATTTAAAGTGTTGAATAATATATCAATGTCCCAACAGCGATGGTCCATGTTACTTTAAAACTTAACTAATCTGAACATTATTATTCGATATATTTAATATTAATAATATAAATATTAATACTAATGTAATTTATAATCCCATATAACGAATATGTTCCATATAATAATATTTTCAAACAAAAGGCGATTTTTTCTATATAAAGAAAATCGCCTTTTGTTTGAATTTCAAGTTTAATATAAATATTAGATACATTCAAACAAACTTTTTATTTAAAAGACTTTAAATTTATTAAACTTACATAAATTATAAATTTAAGCACGTGATCATATCTATAAATTATTTAAATTATAATTAAAATGTGATGAGAAAATAATAAAACTGCAGTTTGTTGCCTTTTTTTACTGTGACTAAACAATTTGTAATTGTAGATGCACGAGTGGAAAGTGTTTATAATCTTTAGTAATATTTTTAACGAGCACACCGTACTCTAATTTATAAGTATAAATTTACTTAATAAGTATTTAACAATCAATTTTACTCTGCTGACTTTGATCGGATAATTGATATTTGATTTTAACCAACTTATTAAATAGCCCCCAACATTTAAATCATAAAATCTTATGATGAATATTAGCTTTTAAAAGGCACTGTAAAACTCTTGCACTCTTTGGAAATTCAGCGTAATTCTTTAATATTAATTTAGGATTGAATTGATGATTTAAAAGGAATTAGTTGACTTATCTGCTGAATTTTTGCAATCTGTAAGAAACAAGAAACACATTATGGTGGTAGTGTGTTGAAAAAATCAAAAAAGCATTTTGTGATATAGGAGCTATACTTCTCCAAAGCTGTAGTTTGAATGGGCTCTTACGTACTCTTATATGGTTGAGGTGCTAAACCAAGATTACAGGCCTTATGAAACAAAAAATACGTGTGTTGGTTATATGATATTTTTCAGAACCCATGCTGGAACATAGGGCTTTTACAAATCCTCTTTATTTCACGATCCTCAGCAATTCCTTTTAATTGTATTCATCTCCGCTTTATTGCAACAGATAGGTGTTGTTAATAGTTTGCGATGCAGCGTACGATGCAGCGTAGATATCGGTTTATATACGCTTGCAACTTTCTGGTGATATTGGGGATTACATTTTATGCTTCATAGCCGAAAAGAAGTAGTGAATGTATTAAAAAATTTGGAGGAATATTTTTTAATGGAGCTGGATAAGTTTTTTTTTTATTATATTTAATACATACATGAATGACACTGAACCCAACGTGATTTCCAACACGATACAAATATATGAATTATGTTCGAATTATGTCTAGGTCGAATATAGGTTTTATTTTTTGATTTAATATATTTTTTGGATAATATTAAATATCTTCTAGTCCTATTAGACAAATCCCACATATTTCGAGGCGTTGAACGAAATTTTTTCCATTTTTAGTTATCCGAAATTTGGAATACTCATATTACTAAAATTAATATTAGGTTTAGAATTGCTTTATATTTATAAGCTCGATTTCTTTGAAAATTTAATGTATGGTAAGTGCAACATTTTCATAAAAAGTTCATTACCATCGCCTCCTCATTTCATTTTTCATTAGAAATTCAAAAAAAATAAAATTCAAATGAAATTTAAAAAAATTAAAATAAAAATTTTATAAAATCACTTTTAATGAAAGTAGCAAAAAAAAGTATTATTCAAAGTAACTATTCAAAGAGTTTTTTTTTGTAATACAAACGTTATTTGAAGGCTATTAAAATATTTATTTCCTTTTCTCACATTTTTTTTTTTTTTTTTTGAAATATTGGAGTCTTATTTCCCTTTTATCAATGGTGTTTTAATATTATGTTATTTTTATTTATTTATTCTTCTATTCATTTGAAAAGCTTTTTATTATTTTTAAATTTAAAAAAGATTCCATTTTAATTTATAGCAGATTTATTTCTGTTTTTTTAATTTTTTTTCAAAAGTATTTTATTCAAGTGTAAAGACATGATTTACATACATTAGTTTCTTTTTAATGTCAAATAAATCGGGGCCAGTGGACCATTTACAATTTTTAACTATAAAATCTGATCAATTATTTTGATTTGAGTGACTTTAAAGTCAAATTTAACTTTAAAGTCAAAAAAAAAATCATCTAGAATAAATTCATGTGGTTCCTTTAGGTAGTGTTAGACTTAAACTAACCGAAACCGCCCTCGTCATTTGATTACCGAAATTTGGAATTGACATTAAATACAAATGTGTAGGAAAAGAGGTTTATAAAATAAAATCCTCTGGGTAATGCTTGAAACTTAACCAATTTTAACTGAAGCTAGACTTTAAATACATACCGTTTGGGGAATCGAGATTCGGAAAGGAGGCTTATGAAAAAAAATTTTTTTAATAGTGTTTTGAAAGTTTGCCAACTTTAACTGGCGCTAGACTTTAAATACGTACCGTTGGGGGGATCGGGACTGGGAAAAGAGGTTTATGGGGAAAAAATATGTAGTTATTAGCTATGAAAGGTGAAGAAGGAAATTGGGGGCGGGAATATTTTTCTATAACTCAATGATATATTTTCAACAAGGAACACTTAAGTACACTTTTAGTGTAACTTAACTTTTTTTTAAGTTTCAGAATTTTAACTGACGCAGCGGTTTTTTTTTCGGTTTGACCTTTTCAAATTATAAAACTTTCTCAATTAACAAAAACAATCTCAAATCAATCCTTAGGTTTAAAAACATGAAATTCTGATATGTTTTAGTAGAGCTGATCATACACGAATCCTTCATAAATGCTTAAAACTTTCCCAAATAAAAGAAAACTATCTATTGACCAATCTACCGGTTTAAAAACCTAAGGTTCTACATTTTTGAACCGAGAAATAGAAGATTCCTCAGAAACATGTAATGAACCTATGCTAAATATGAAAAATATTACATTTATTATTTAAATTATATCAGTTATCCTACTTTAAAACTCATTTAAAAATATAATAAAGATTCTATTGCATATTACCTTTTATAGGTTTGTGAACCACAATTTAACATCAAAACATGATTTCATTGCATGACTTTCAAATAAATTGAAAAAAAAATTTTCCAAGATTGCCCAATTAACATAAATAAAAAATTTTTATGACGCCACCACACCTAAATTTCGTTATCAGTTTTAATTTTTTTTAAGAAGATTTCTTAACGAAAAAAGAGACTTTTGTCGCATCTCAAATATAAAATCATAAGTAGTCGGTTTCAATGTCTTCTTAAAATCAAAAGTTAAAAAAAAAAAAATAATAAACAAATAATAACAAATCAAACTCAAGCTCTCCATATTTAAATATAAAGTGTATAATTTGAATCAATTGTGATAATGTAATCAGTTTTAAGTGAATTTAAAAAGAATTAAATTGAAAAAAAAAATAAGAATAATAATTCTCGCGGTTTCATATTCAATTGAACGACGACGGTTTCTCATATCATAATTCGCGCGAACAAAAGTTTAAACGAAATTGCGAAAGTAAAATGAAAAAATAAAAATAAAATAAAAATAAAATAAAATAACATTCAAATGACATCTTTGTTGCTAAAACATGAATCTTTTGAATTATTTATACTTAATAATAATGTATGTGTATAAGTAGGTGAATGAATGTTTAGTTCTCAGATGGATTTTTTTTTTTTTTTTTTTTTTTTTTTGTGGATGAAATTATGCTGAAAAAATACATATATATATATATTTATACCGATGTCACATTGAATTAATAAAATGATCATTTGTAATGATACTTTACGCGTTCCAACTTTCATGGCTTGTAATTTCATCATGATATGAACACGAGAGTCACACTTATTTGTAAGATTAAATATAATATATACGTGATTATAGGTATATGCATATATGATATTTTATTTAAATTTTATTTTTTATATGACAATTACTTTAAAAGTATAATAATGTGTGTAATGAAAAGTAAATAATTTAAATTGTACATGTGTAAATGTGTACACATGTGACACTACCGGTACAAAATATTTTTGAAGCGTGTTCTGAAAATTTTTTTAAATTTTAAAGAGAAGCTAAATTTATGCTGAATATGATTTTAAGACGATTACATGGTATCATTTTTTGGGGTGGATATGTAAAACTCATTTATGGACCGTTACAGTATGGATACAAGCACATGTTTTGAAATAAGGAAGTTACAAATTCCCGTTCTTGAATGGATTAGTTGCTTTTCAAAGTTTGTGAGGATTACTTTGTAAATCATTATTACGTTTTAGTATTGCAGGCCAGGATAGACTTAAACAAACCACCACGAACGTTTTCAATATGTTCCAGCTGCTCTTCTCGAGTACTTACCGCACGTATTATATTATCGAAATCCCATTCATCTACTTTAAGGCCGGCTTCTATCACGAGTATCAATTATTGGATGACCCTTGATACATCCTTTTTATATGACTCAGCTTATGCATTTATTCTCTACTCAGCTTTTATATGAATTTTGGTAATTTCTTTATAGATGATTTAAATGAGCGTCTAAATATCTGAACCATTTATTACAACCGGCATCAATCTAATATTAGTTGGAATTATCTCCTTAGTTCTGTAGTGCGATTTGTTTTATTTACTTAATTACACTCCTAAGTAGTTAAAATAGTGTAGTAGATCTTTTCAAATTTAGAATATCATTGTTTGAATATAGGCCTCCACATTATAATAATCCAGCATATATTAAGTTACATAATCTGATATATACAATTTCTGCAATCCCTTTCATATGTCATGGACAGTAATGTTAAAGGTTAAAAAAGACTAAAATAAGATTTAAGATTGTGTTGCCGAATTATTAGATACACAATAATGTAGTTCATATCAGTACATCAGGTTTTATTAAAACACGAGCTCTATTCAAATGTGTTCTAATTTAATCTGTTGAATACTCATTGTAAACCAGACAATGAATTAAATCTTTTTCATTTTTTTTTTTGCAATATATCTATATATTGCACTAGCACTGATAGCACGAAGAATTAAAAATAAACAAAATTAGAATATTTGAAATATGTTGATGACTTCTCCCCAAAATCCCAAGATTCCGAAATTCCGAAATTAAAATTTTAGTATTAAATAAGACTGAGTACAATACAATACCCGAAATTTAATGATATGTTTCAAAGTTTTTGATAGTAGTGTGTATATGCCTCATATATCGAGTGGGATATATACGAAAATATTTTAAGAATGTAGGGTAGAATGTGATTCTTAACAGATTTTTATTATCATTATTTTTCTTCATTTTTTTGTGTTTCGGGGCTTCTTTTGTTAGCATGATAATTACATTTAACGGTGTAATGAAATGTATTAAATAAGGTGAGTAATGCAAAATAGGGTGACATTTATATGTTAATATTTTTAAATGAAATAAACAAAATAATAATAAACTATAAAAACTTATTGTGATAAGTTTAAAATTTTAGTATAGAAATGTGATTTTTTATTAATTACACTTAGAGGTTCAAATCATGTTTCTTACGACTTTGAAATGTTTTTAGAATATAATATGATGACACAAAATTATTTTAAGTGACTAATTACTATTAGATGAAATAATGCTTCTTGTCCTTAAGAGAAGTTGGGGTTTATTTTTAAAATATGAACTAATCTTTTGAAAGTTTAATTTAAGTATCTAAAATTTATGTTGTAGTAATATACTTAAGGAACATCCAGGCCTTGATTAAAATTTTTCTCATTTTTGAGCAATAAATGATAAAATATGTATATTTCCTGCGTTTTATTGCAAAATATAGTTTCTGTTTATTTTTAATTGTTGGATTAATATTATAGAAAAACAATTTTTAATGGAAGTTAGCCTGAGATATAATTAGGAGAAGACCGTATACTGATACACCAACATGTGTAAAGCTTTATTAGATGTATCTTAAATTTCCGCATTTTGTAAAGATTTCCAAATTTTAGGTGCTTATAATAAGGAAACTTTTAAATTTCACTGTCCCTACTATCCTAGAGGAATTTTTAAAAAAAAAACGAGGAAGAGTGTAGTAGAGTAGACTGTGTCAACTCTGGGATACCCGCATGACCGTAACATATACATTTTATAATCCGGCTATTTACTTTTGGCAAAATTTCAAACATTCAGCTTTATTAGGTGTAGAGTAATGCTCATATAAAAGAAGGAGTTGTATGGCAGCTACTGGAACCCTTTGCAGTAGACCAACCAAATTTTGCAGTAACTTTGGCCATTACACTAAACTATTTTTTGCAAAAGTTCAGACACCCAGCTTCATCAGGTGTAGTGTAAAGCTCATATAAAAGAAGGAGTTGTATGGCAGCTACTCGAGCCCTCTGCAGTAGACCAACCAAATTTTGCAGTAACTTTGGCCATTACACTAAAATATTTTTTGCAAAATTTCAGACACACAGCTTTCATAGGTATAGAGTAATGCTCATATAAAATTAGAAGTTGTATGGCAGGTACTCGAACCCGTGGACCAAAATGGCTGAATTTAAATAGCGCTTCCGGTTTTTGCATAAAAACGAATTTGTGAAAATTTCATAATCCTAGCTCCTTTACTTTTTGAGTTATCGTGATGACGGACGGACGGACGGACATACATAGCTAAATCGATTTATTTTTCGATTCTGATCTGATCCATACACTTGAGTCTATATCTACTCCCCCCACCCCCTCCTTCTCTGCGTCACAAACGTAATGGCAAATTTATTATACCCTTGGGCTATATAGTCATACGGGTATAAAAAACGGTAAATCCCTTGGGTTTAGGAGAAAAATTTTGTTACCCAACGGTAATTTGGATTTAAATCATATTACAACTATTTATACAAATTTCATCTATATTTTAATACCTTTATTTAATCTCAAAATTCTAAAATTCTATAATTTGATCCCTAAAACCCTTTCATATTATCATATTCAAAACCAAATTCAGCATTTGAACACAGATGCTACCTTAAAGTTTGGTTTGAAAAAGGCATTTGGTTTAGTGTGTTTCTATACCAGCAAAAGAAACTTCCTGCAGACACAATTGGGGGCTATCAATGGTGTAAAATGTAAGACTTTTTTAAACTTTGAAAGACTGTAGATTGCTAGTTAACAACAATCTCAAACTCTTGTAATCTGCACTAATAGATGAGTTTTGAAAAAAATTTAACTAAAAATACACCTTTTTGTGCTAAATGTGCTAAAAATGCAGCCAAATCATAAATTTTTAATATATTTTTAGAATAAAGTCTTTGAATTATTATTAATCTTAATATATTTATTTTTAAATTAAAAAAATTAATAACTTTAATACTAATCAGGTTAATGACCAACATTTTTAAATGCATATAAACAAAATTCAATAATTATTGATGATTAATACAATATTTTTTTTTTTTTAAAAAAATGCTAAAAATAAATAGAATTTGACAAATAAAAAAAATCAAAATGTAATTAATATGTTAAATTAATATATATATATATATATATATTGATTATCAAGATAAGTTATTATGTAGTTATTATGATAAGAAGCATTATGTATGTATTATTGTAATTTTAAATAAAATTTAATATTTATTATTAAATACGTTTTAGTCAAACTGTCTCCAATGTATTAAGTACAAGTTCATTCACATTTATTTTAGATTATTATTGCTGACTTATTCTATATTGAAAATTTAATTTGATTACAATTTATTTTTTAATATTAAAACAGCCAAGCGAACTTATATTATATAGTAATTAACCTTATTCAAGCTATTCTATTTCATATTATTATTTAATGTTTTATGACAATATGGTTTCTTTTGAATTTGTTAAATATAGAATTTCTTTTAACTCACCAATATTACATCTTTTAAAATATTAAATAAAATATTAAGTTGATCAGATCGTCTAATACAAATTATTTTATTATTTGGAACTCAATGGGTTAATAACTTTGTTATTCGTTCTTGAACATAAGTGAGGGTTAAATATTACTGAAAACTTAACCTCGAACTAACAGCAAGAGATTCCAACGCATAATTACGAGTAGTATGATTTGTAGAAGTTAAATGTATTTTGAAGGTCTTAGACTGTTGTTGATTAAATAAAAAGCATTTTTCTTTTTTACGAGGGACAGTGGAAAGTTCGAAAGCAGAACCCAGTGTAACTGTGCAATGTTTCTTTGGGTAATGTTCGACTTAAACCCACTAAAAACATTACCCTTTTTGAAGCACACTTTAGGGTGGAACACGTGATACAAATGTACAGTTTGATTTCGGGAAACCTAAGGCAGGAAAAAACCTTGAAAAAGCATCTGAAATCTTAATCCCCCGGGTAGTGTGAGATTTTATATACACTAAAACAACTTCCCTCCGTAGCCAAAACAATGGGATAAGCACCCAAGCTACTTGCGTAATATTATGGCTGAAAAGTAACGACAAGTCATAAATATAAATGACTTTTAAGCGTTGAATCCCAAGAGGGCATCCCAAAATGAATAAATTGACTTCCTTCTTGAATTTTTCCAGATCAAATGTATTGGGAAATACATATGGGGGTAAAGTGTTCCACAATTTGGAGGTGCGACTCAGAAAAGAGTTCCTCTTGTTTTGAAAGGCTCAACTGTACATGGATGTTATTGAGCTGCCAACCGTGTGTTACGGCGGTAAAGTTGGATTTTAGGCATAATGTTTATAATTTCTTTTGAAGTATTGCCTAGAAAGGATTTCGAGATTTTGGTTTAGGGTACTAAGTTGGATTATCTCGGATAAAGGTAATACCAGATGAAAATAACAAATCTTTCGTAAGAAAAGCTATTCTATGAAAGACATTACCTATTAAAGGGGTTCCTTAAAATAATTTACACTTCATATTGATCAGTTAATTTAGCATTCAAATTAACTAAAAAAATATTTTATTACCGAAGCCTCAACTGTTTTGAGTGTCAATTACTTGAA